>JAHBCN010006549.1:0-48363 GCA_019359885.1 Listronotus oregonensis
GCGCTTCACAGTCAATAAATGGCTTCCAGCGTCAGCTATCTCATGAAATCAATGTCATAAATTATTCTTGACTTTTTTGGCAACAACTGTAGGCAGATTTTCGGTGTAGCTTTTTTACTTCTGGTTTATTTTGACTTATAATTCAAATTTGAAAACCACTTTTTTGACACCACATGTAAATATTGCTTTAATAACTTAAAGTTGTTTAATCAACTTGACTTAAGCTTGACAGCACTATCAGCTTAAGAATCCGATATACCAGTATTAACAAAATTTAAAAAAAAAAATAACTACAAAAAATGCTTAGTCGTTAATTTCAGTCGTACAAAAAATATTGTATTCACCTCTGCCGTAAAGCATTTTTACACCCTGAGCTGATTGTTGTTCTCGCACAGCTCGGGCAACAACTTTTAGCATCAGGCGTAAAAGTGCTATGTTACTCCCTTGGTACAAAAATATTTTTTTTATCTATAGAGACAGATCAGTAAAAAAGTTGCCAGGTCAAAAAGGAGTGGAACAAAATTATGGACAAAACTAATTTTATATCACAGTACTTTACGAGGCCGAAATTTTTGGATAGGAACTTGAGTGTTATTTTAGATAAGTGTTTTTAGTGGGATATACTTATAAATAAAAATAATAAATTGAATAAAAATATAGAAAGAGGCCAAACATATATAAAATTATAAATTTCAATATTTATTTTATAATTACACAAACATTTTTTTTATTAGCTTCTATACTTGAATTATGATGTATAGTATATATTAAACCTTTTGTGTAACATGTCAGATGTATTATTTTATTTCCATCAGTAAATTATGTATTCAATTAGAGTGTTGAAAGTTTAGCTTACACATAAATTTAGAGCAAATGTTTTGAAAGCTTTCAGAATAAATGAGTTTTTTTATACTGTTTTCTTGTTGAAAGTTGATGAAAAGGATTTTAAAAGTTTGTTGAAGGTTTATTGTCAGGTAGAATAACATAGTATACGATTAGACATCGAGTCTTGTAGCTAATTTTTTTTTAATGAGTATATTTTTAGATCGGGTTAGTAAAAAGGGTTTTGTACTTTTGTACTTCGAAAATACTTTGCATATTTTAACGCACCCATAGTAAATTATTATAACGGTTATGTACAGGGTGTCCCAATTTCGATACTTTTATAGTGTATCTCCGTAATTGCTGGTGCTATCATAAAGTAATATAGGTTCTATGTGCTCTTTTTGAGTCAAACTCAAAATGGCAAAATCAAAATTTAAAAATTTTTGCTCGTCTTAAAATTCGAGGGAAAATAAAAAAATGGTCAATTTTAGAATGACCCTATATTTTCTTAGTTAAAAGAGATTTCGAAAATATTTTATAAAGAAGTTTTTTTATAATAATTGTTAAATTATCTGCCATTTAAAAAAAAAGTATACGGGTTCAGGTAGAAAAGTTATCGGATCTAACCTAATCTTTTAAAATGAAACATCCTGCATAATTTAATCAAAAAAAAATTAAAAATATCATATTCTTCTTTTAAAAATATATCACACCATGGATGATTTACTTTTTTAGAACTGTTTTTCAAAACCACTTAAAATACGCTTATATCATTGTATATTGAAAAATTTAAAGAAAGAAATTTGTCTTAAAGTACAGAAATAAATGGAAAAATATAGGTATGATATTGACATTAATTAAATTATAAAAAAAACACATAATAGAGTTGGCTGTTACTTGGTAAAAATCCTTATTCGAAGTATGTAAAAACAAACTTTTTAATTTTTTACAAATTTTATATTAAACTTAGAATATAAAAATTGTTTCACCGACACTGCGGCTTCCTTAGATATTACAAAACTAGCTATTAACTATTACTATTATTACTATTACTATTATTACAAAAATATGTGTAATAAAAATATTAAATCATAATAAAGTAATTACAACAGGTCAAACGTATAGTCAAAAAAACACAAGATCAGCGAAGTTGGGCGACGCCAGATACGGTTAGTAATCAGATGGGTGACCGCCAGTGAACATGGTGTGCCGTTAGGTGTGGTTCGGAACTCACGTTAGGTTTCGCCTGGATGATATTATCCAGACGTTAATGGAGGTAGTTCAGAGGTAGTGGTTATAAAGTTGGTTGCGTGTCTACTGCGTTGTCCAAAACGTTCGGTGAAATGCATGTATCCTATGTTGACCTAACGGGTAAATTAAATGACAAAACATCTAAAAACTCGACACCCTTAATGGGCTGTCATAAATATAAAAGCACACGTTTTTGGGAAACAATCGCTCTCAGCGCGTAAAACTGAGTTTTGCTCACGAAGACCATCTAAAAGTGCTGTGAGAGTGTTTTCAACGTTCAACGGGAGGGTTGATTCCTAAAGCACTTCCTTTTCCTACTCACGCGGCCTGTGATAGTCAAAGTTCATATACTTAGTGATAATAAAATAGGGCTCTGAGAGAAACTGTTTATACCTGCTTAGTCGTCTTTTCACCCCCCGTGCTTGGATATGCACGTGCAAGGTTTTCCCTTTTTTTTTTGTTAATATTTTTGTTCATGCTTTTTATTGAAACAAGCCATTCTGGTTTTAAATTCCTGCCAGTTTAATAGCTTTTTCAATTGTTTATTCTTAAATATTTTATCTATCAGATATACTTTGTAACAATTATTTATTGCTATTTGCTTTATGATGTTTAGTTCTTAATATAGCTCTTTTTAAATAAACGAGTCTTTATTAGTCTATCTATAAAACTGTTTTGTGCTGAAACTTTACGTGAAAACGAATAATTAGATAAACTTGAAAGTGATTGTTGTAATTAATTTGCTTTTTATAATTTCCAAGTTATGTTTTATTGTTTTGCTTAAAAAATAAAATTGGAAGATTGTTTTGTAATAAATTCTAATGATAAATAATTAATGGTAAATGATTATGCGATTAGGGAAGTTAACTTGTATTGACATTTCTGGAAATTATTTTAAGTGGATTGAATCATATTTATTTTAGCGTTGTCAACGTGTGACCATATGCGGATATCTTTTTAATGAAGTCTTACTAACTTCTGGTGTACCTCAAGACTCACGCATTGGTCCCGTACTTTTCCTGTTATTTATAAACGATGTATGGACTTGCTTAAAAGCATCAAAGTGGCTTTTATATGCAGATAATCTTTAATTTTATACCACAGTTTCTCTAAATTTAAAAATTGTAAAAAAAAAACATAAAAGTTAATGTCAATAATTGTAAAGTACTCCGTTTCTATAAATGTAATAATTCGTTAAACAGGATGTGTCAGGTTGCATTATCAAATTTGATAGTGCTCTCGTCTTATAGTGATCTTATTGTCATCTCTAATAAAAATCTAATTTAATCTACATATAACATTATTGCTAAAAGTTTTAGATGACTTGGTTTTGTAAAACGAAACACGAAACACATTTACGACATCAAGGCACTTATAGTCCTACAAAAGTCTGATCCGTAATCTTTTGGTATACTGCTCGATCATATGGAATCCACATTATCAATGTTCTATTAACAGGATTAAAAGGGTCCAAAATAAATTTTAAAAATATGTAAATTAAGATTCGCTTACCAAAATGTACCCTATGATACGAGACTCCTTCTTTGCGGCATGCACAGCCTGGAGAGTAGACGAAGGAAGGCACTGCTTATCTTATTGCATAAATTAATTTATGAAAAAATCAACTGTAAATCCCTAATAAGATCAATATTTTTTCTTATTCCTGCTAGGCAAACTAGATAAATGCAGTTATTTTTTGAAACGACGCATCAAACTAATTATGGACAAAGGCTTTTTGTGGATGGACTACTGCAGAATTGTAGCAGACATTTTTCAGATTGTAATATTGTTAATGTAAGTGTCTTACGATTAGCCATAATAAGACTGTTATAGCAAAGTAACTTAGTAAATGGATAATTTTATTTAATTATTTTCGATGTTTGTATATAATGTATTTTACTGTTTATTTCTACTTTCTGTGTGTTAAGTATTATATTATGGTTATATTGTATTTTTGCTTTTTATTTTGTCACTTCTAGAATACCAATTAAAAATAAATATATTTTTTTTAATAAACTGTTATTATATAAAATATGAGTTTAAGAAGGTCTATAAATAGGTAAATAATTTTGCCCCCGCTTCGAGAGGTTTCTGCTTTTAAGTAATATTTTAACAAATATTAAAAGAAAACACAATAAAATCGGAGCTGTTTTTATGGACTTGAATGAAAAGACTTCATTGACTTCACTATTATACTGATATTAGGTACTATCCATAGGTTAACCATCATCCGTTTTCACATAAAATGTTAGCATGAAAAAGTTTAAATTAAGAAGTTAATAAATTAAGGTACAACGATTTATTGCTTAATGATCAAATGGACTTGCGGAATTTCCCATTATTAAATCTTAATAAGTGTATTGTAAAACGGTCTTTAACTGCATAAATAGTAGAACATATTTAGTTAATAACTACTTTTGTAATATTTAAAGAAGTCGCAGTGTCAAACAACTGTAATATTTTACGTTTAATATTTAATTTAATTATTTTTATATATAATTAATAAAATAAAAAACTTAATTGGTTTGTTAGTTTTTTACATATTTCAAACATAATTTTTACCAAGTAAGACCAAAAACAACAGCAAATCAGTAACAACAGCTTAACAATACGAAGTTAGAAAGTGGGTAATAGAGGACCAGAAAACACAATATAGGAATAGTTCACAAAAAAATACTTAATACGGTCCAATAAATTACATAGATTAAAACTGTCAAATAATAACATAAGATCTGATAATAAAATATTTCTTTTTTGATAGATTTACGAACCTAACCAATGTTAATTTCACATGAGAAGAAATTAATTTACCACAAAAGAAGTTAAATGCGAATTATCCGCTACAAAATCAAAGTTAACGGATATCGAAAAACCTTTATTAGCTAATAAAATAAAAAATCAAAAGTTCTGTTAGGGTCTTTAGGCACACAATAATTATGACAATTCTAAATAAAAGTATAAAAATAATATACATTTTACCAAGACAGATAAGGCAAAAAAAGTCATTGCTATAGATATTGAACAATCTGTGGTTAAAACAAAAGATTTCCTTAACTAGGATAAATAATTTTTGATCCAACAGGCCTATTTTAAAAATTAGTAAGTTAGTGAGTTTGTTTGTTTTTTACATATTTCGTATAAAAATAAATTTTATTTATTATACCCTAGTTCATACTTGAAAGTATATTTAAAAAACACGAAATTAAAATAAATATTTAAACGCAAGTGTTTTAGGATAAAGATTTACATCATTTAAAAATTCGGAGTAATTCTTTAGTTAAAAGAACTTGAACAAAAAATAAGTACCCAAAAATAAGCCTATAATAAAACCAACAAAGCAAGGTAAAGTGGTAAATAGGCAAGAAATAAACATATAAAGACATATAAAAATACCATATACCAAACGTATCTACAAAATTCCTGTAAATAGTCTAGTCGAGAAGTGTGTTTCCTGCGAAAAATATTTAAAATTAAAAATGCAAATTTTTGAGAAAGGCGTTTTGGGGATTTTTTCTGCCAATAAAATTTGCAATTGTTTTTAACAAAAATCGAAAAAAACAGATGCCCTTTTGATTTTTGATGATAACTCAAAAACCATAAAAGATAGTGGAAGTTGCAAAAAAGATCTGAAAAGAGGAGGAAATTTCTAAAAAAAAGTTCCAGCTTTCGAAACGCTACCTCCATTGTTTATAATTTAAAATTTAACGCTAAATGGGCCTCCGCGCGACATATTTGATTGCGCGCTTGGAGTCAAAACCGACTACGTCATAATAACACAGGCCCGTAAAAATAAAAGTGGTGTGCTGGGTGTCAGACTAGGATTTTCTGGAGTTTTTTTTTTCGCTGAACACAAATCTAAAGTCAAAATTGGGGGGTCAAAAAGCAAATAATCGGGAAAAGGCTTAATTTAAAATATTAACGATTTTTTTTTAATATAAAACTTCAATATTTTAAAAACTATAAAAGATACACAAAACTTTATATGACATAAACTATGTACAAGATCTTTAAATTAAGTTATATAAATTTAAAAAAAAAAAAAAAAAAAAACCGAATTTTCGGGATTTTTTTCTCTAGAAAAAATTTGAAAATTATTTTTTTAAATCTTTGATTGTTTTTGCAAACTTAGGTAATTTGAGATTTAAATAAATAATATAAATGATAAATTATTAAAAAAAAACCCAAACATCACATTAAAAAAAAAAAAAAATTTTCTATTTTGGACTGAAATTTTCGTTTATAGACAATTTAAAAGGTTTTTTTTTTTTATGAAATTTTTTGTATCTTTTATAAATTATATAGTCGTAGTCGAAACATTCCGTGGTAGCAGGTTTCTGTTGGTTAATGTATTGTGTCAGTTTTTTGGGGATTTCTCGATTTTTTGCTGTTTGACTCTGCGATTTTGATTTCAGATTCGTGTTCAGCAGAAAAAAAATTGCCAAAAAATTTTAGTCCGACACCCAACACACACCACTTTTTTGAGGGCCTGTGTAATTCTTTTAATAAAAATTAAAATCGGAATACAAAGATTTTTTTTTAAATACCAAATAGGAAACTTGTATCGGTAATACTCTTTTTTTAGGCTGTCACTGTCTTTATTTGTTTTATAGTACGCACTATTTGGGTTATTAAGTATTTTCCACGGTTATGTAGTAAATACTACACAGTATTTTATTGATAACGTGGTGAAATTATTTTATGGTCTATTTTGAATACTGCATTTAAATAATTTGGTCAGGAAAAGTTTGAAATTAATCATATCAAAAGAATAAAAATAAAATTAACCATTTCCAAATCAAACGGCTTTTGTTGTATATATTATTCATGTCCTCTAAATAAATTAAAAATACTTTTACTATTTTTGTCTAACATAATAAACAACTACATTATATGAAATGTACATCCTCAATCTTCCAGATATGTATAATAGGATTAGGTTTAATTTATCTAAATTGCCTTTTTACTAAATTTCTTTCCAACAGTTTTTAAAATACCAAAACCTTGTTTGCTAGTCAATAATAATATCTTAGGTGCCCTATTAAAATTCTCATTTTCTCTCTTGCCAATCACTTAAAAACTTCTAAAGTCGAAAAAAAGTCATGACAAGAATATATAATCGAAATTGCAAAATTTGACACCAGGGCAATTTATCTCCTAATTACTCTTTATAGGTTATTTTAGAAATTCAAAAGGCGACAAGGAAAAAGTAAATATCTTTGTATATGCCAACGTAAAATACTTTTTTTTCTAAAATTATTATATAACATTTTAAAATACTACTTTGTTACTGTTTTATAATTTTTTTTATGATTTCTAATTATTGCTAATAATGTGTTAACATAAGAGTCCAATTTTTTTATGAAAAAAATCAGATTCCTGTGTCTAATTTATCATTGTCTTCTTGGTTATTTATCCACAGGGTGCTTTTAAAAATCTACGCTTATAGGTACACCTCTTATCTCCGTTAGACCCTAAAAATTTTAAAAACTTTTTTGACGAGCATACCTTTCCCACATGAAGAAGGCGTTTACTGGTCCCCAGAGTCAAACTCCTAACTATTGACTCCCTCTTTGCTATTTTTTTTTAAATATTGTATACAATGACTTGTTAAAAAACCTGGTCTTCTTTTTTTTTATATTTATATATATATATATATATTATATATATATATATATATATATATATATATATATATATATATATATATATATATATATATATATATATATATATATATATATAATATATATATAAAAAAAAAAAAAGCAGTTTAGCACCTAAGCATTATTACGCTATTAATCTATCTTTTAGGAGAATAAGAGATTATGTTTTAAAAGTAACATCTTAGAGAAAGCACTTACAGTAGAACCTAAAAGCGAGAAAAATTAGAATAAGAAAACGAACACCTTAAAAACGTATCTCAATAAACAAGCAGGTAATTAGTTTTTTAACAAGCGAAAAATGGGACAAAAGAAAATTTAAAACAATGCGTTTCAAACAGTATTATAGTCGGAGAGCACAGAACATGTTTCATAAAGTGTTTTATTCAGGACTAGCAATGATAGTATCCTAATTGCTGTGCTTTAATTTTCTATTTTTGTTTTTACAAAAACATTTCATTGTACAACACCAAACCAACAATGTAATAAATATTTAACATAGACAAAGGATAATAGACTATACTAATACGTAAACCATAACCATTATATTACATTTTTTATCAATTTTTGCACAAAAAGGTGTTCAAAGATACCTCCGTTTTCCCTTATACACATTCTAACTATACGGTTTATACTTTGCCATGTCCAAATAATTTCAAAATTGTTCCGTCTCATTTTTTTTCCTCTAGTATTTCTTAAGTAGATCTTCACGGGTATTTATTCCAGTTGCATAAACCATATTGACATATGCCCTCAAAAAAGAAAAATCGAGTCTCACAGGATATTAACACTCAATTTGAAAAATATTGTATTATGTATTGCTTAAATTTTACTGGCCACTGCTAGCAACAACAAGCAAAACGTCCAACGTAGCGTCTTGAGTAGAGTCTTTTAAAATAAAAGTCTTTATTAAAAAACAATTATTTAAAAAAAAACAATGACAATAATTCTACATACTTGCAAAAATTTAAATACACTGATCTTAACTACGTCAAGTAAAAAATTAGAATGTCTTAAAACTATCGTGTTGGCCGGCCTATTTATATAAAAAGATTATCAGTATTAAGGGTTATTGGGCTTAGTGCATTACCTGGATTCTAGCAACATAACTCTTTCCTCCTCAAGGCACGAAAAAGAGAGGTTAATGCTTTTCTAAGTTTTTTGGAAGTTCAAAATCAGTGGGCTTCTGGTACTTTCTGGTGTTCATTCTGACTTGCCAAAAATACCATAATATAATACTTCCGCATACCATGATAAGTATTGAAGTAATGCTGGTTATAAAACCTGAAGTACAGTAAGCTACATTAGGATTTTGCATTTTGTGTAATTTTAATGCAAACATAATTTTATTTGCATCAAGTAGATCCTTGTGTTTGACGTTTTGCAAATGAATTCGTGTGCTTTCAATGAGATTCTCTTGAAGCTTTATTTTAGGAATTTATAAACTGAAGAAAAAGTCTGATGATTCATCTTTCTTAAACAATCGTTCATTTATTGTTGTAGAATAATTATTTAAACTAATTATAGCTGGATTTGTTACATAAGTATATATTCTTTGTCCTAGGCAGAATACGAATAGGATGTATAAAATTCAAATAAGGATGGTTTAACATTTGGTATAGGTATCGCGAAAATAACATTTTTGTTAATTATTTTTACCTGAGCACTCATTATTTTATAAGAGAAAATTGGTTTAGATAACCTAATAGAATTTTCTGATGGAATGCTTTTAATCACCTCATTAAGATTGAATTCGTATAATATAGTATTATACATATTTAAATTTAGTTAATTTTGCAAAGCTAATTAAATTTTCCATATTATTTAACGTAATAATTGAGTGTTAATAAATAAATTAGTGACAAGTAGAGAGTTTCTGCTAATGTCGTCACACTAGTATTAATTTCTTTAATCTTTTTTTTTAATTACCAGCTGGTTATTTTCTATACATAATAGAAAGATTTGAAATTGAACTCTAAATGTCCGTTTGTAATTCTTGTTAATTATAAGTTAAAATTTTAATATATTTGTTATATTTTTATTTATTCTAGGTATCTGGTGTACCAAAAAGACATTGTAAATACTTCCTACAGCATTTATTAAATATCTTTTTTTCTCTATGTAATTCGTTAAATATTAAAGTATTTCTTTAAAGTGATTTTAAAAGATCAATTGTTTAACTTAGTTTTTCTTTTACCATATCAAAAAAATTATTCGTTATGTTTTTCGGCAAAAAGAGTTTGGTTTGCATATTTTAATGATACTTGAAATTCATTAAGCTAATGCTCTATTTGTGTGATATTATTATAATAATAAATAAAATAATAATTATTTAATATATGTGTTTCCTAGGATGACAGGGAGAATAGGATTATTCAATTCTCTTAACTCAAAAGATCAGGCTTGACAGGAAGAATGGGATTATTCATTTTTTTTTCCTTCGAAAAACCATGCTATATCTATAAGAATTGGTTTTATGTTTTAAAGATGAATCATGCGTGCTCAGGCAATTACTTTAATAAGCTGTGGCATAAGTTTCTAGTTTTTCATATTTACTGGTTTTTCTTTTTTTTAATTTAATAGTAAAAGTTTTTTCTAAAATAGGCTTAGAGGTGTCTTCTGCTATATTTTTGGTACGGTTTTCATTTCTTTTATGTAAATTATTTTGTTCCTGTATTAATAATTTCTCGTTTAATTGATTTGTCATTGTTAATTTTATCAAAATGTTCTTAAATAAAATAAGTTAGTCTATCATCTTCTGAAAGTTCTAAAGAATATTTTTTTTTAATTACTTGAGATGTGGTATATTTTGAAGTGCTCTGGGTGGTATTATTATAAGACAGCAAGGCATAGTTCATTAAATTAAAAATGTTTTATTTGGGTTTTTAATTTTTTAATGCTAAGATAGTTGATAGTTGAGTCAAATCCTTCGACATATAAATTTAAATTCGGGTTATGAATAGTACAAAAATTAAATCGATATTATAAAGATTACAAAAATTTTGCACATTTTTGTTTTTAAAAGAAGTTCCAATATTAGTGGTGATTTTTTTAGTAGACCGTAATGGTTAAAGTATTTTTAAAGGTTTTTGATTACTTTTGGACCATGCAAAGTTGTTAAAGGATAGACATGTCCTTGTTTAGAAAAACTGTCTAATATTTTCGAAAAGTTTATATTGTGCATTTTGTAAATGTCTTTATAAATGTGGTCAAAAGGTTCATGTCCTAATGGAGTGGGTTTAAATACTAATTTATTTGGATGTCTTTTATATTTAGTTTTTTAAAATATTTTGAATAAACTTACGTATGCTTTTACGTCTTTTTGTAGATTGGACCAATAGAAGTGTTTTTTAGAGATGCAATGTTTATTTGTAAATCACGATGTATAGTTTTGGATTTCATGATAATATTTTATTTTTTGTTGTTGATCACCTTCATTTATGATATCTTCTAAGAGAAGTGGCGAAATATATGAGCTAAATGCATTATTTTTAAAATGAGTTTGAAAAACATTTAATATAATCGGTTCCAAGCTTAAGTTTTTTAAGAGCAAGTAATATGTTTTGTTGGGGGCGAAATTTTCTTTGATATAAGTTTGCGTCAGGTGGGTCATTTAAAAAAAAATCTATTTTTGTCGAAGATTAAGTATTTTCTAATTTTTAACTTATCGTCGAAGAAGTATCTAAAAATAATCTGATTTTTATAGATATTTAGGGACTTATTTACATAGGGTGCTCCTATGATGGGGTTTTTATGAGTTAAATGTATTGTTTGAGTCTCTATTTTATCTTTAGTGTTAGACGGTTCACTTATAACGTCAGATATTATGTTTTTGTTTGCTAGGTCCGTTAAAGGTATAAAGTATTTCATCTAGGACTTGATTGCTTGATTCAGGTGATATTTCTGTGGAGTCAATTTGCTGGATTATTGAAGCTTGTTCATCTTCAATGGCGTTAATGCGACTAAGTGTGTCGGCATTTGTATTGGATTTGTCTTTTTTACATATAACTTTGTAATCATATTTAACTGAATTTAGTTGCCATCTTAAAAGTTAAAAATTTGGTTCTTTAATTAAGATAACCATTGTATGGGTTTATGATCGGATATGATTTTGAATTTTTTGCCAAAAAGGTATTAGCGGAAATATTTATTTGCCCAGACGATTGCTAATATTTTTTTTGTCAGGAAATAAATATATTCGGTAGGGTTTAATGTCCTAGAAGCATATGCAATAGATAAGTCTTTACCTACAGGGCCTTGTGAGAGGATTGCTCCTATAGCAAAGTTCGAAACATCTGTGGTAAGTAAATTCGGGGTGCTGAAGTAATTGATCATTTTTTAGCGTTATTGTGCATTTTTTAAAAGCTTAAATTAATGTGCGGGTGTGCTTGACTTTTACATTTTTTTTAGACATTGAGCTAAGGGTTTTGTTAATTTAGCAAAGTTTTTAATGAATTTTCTGTAATAACCTATCAGGCCAAGGCAGGACTTTATTTCTTTCGGGTTGTGTGAAATAGCGAAATTCAGAATTGCTTCGATGTTCTTAAAGTTAGGTTTAATTCCTTCGGGGGTAATAACATGACCCAAAAATTTTTGTTAAAAAAATTTGGATTTGCCTAGTTGTTATTTTGAAGGCGTTGGAAAACAAGTTTTAAATTCGACCTGTGTTCTTGCAAGGATAAAAAGAAAATTATTATATTGCCATATATCCAAGACATTAAATGATGTCCATTACTCCCTAAAATGTGGCGACATCGTTTTTTAATTTAAATGACATGCGCAAATATTGGTAAAGGAAATTTTCTACACTAAAAGCTGTTAAAATAGGGATCCTTTTTGATTTGGTGAAAACTGAACGCTAAATCTAGCGTGGTTAAATATTGTCTACTTCCGAGTTTATTCAGGATTGTTTTTTCATTGATCTTTCTATAATCGATTACAATCCTTCCTTTTTGTTTACCAAATCCATTGATTGTTTTTTTAGATGTGTAAGGGGTCTCTTTGTTATTTATGAAATCAATCGAAGGGTTCGTACTCTCTTAATGAGTAATTTCTGTAAATACGAGTGGATTTGCGTTGCCAATGATTTTGCAGAGTTCGTTGAAAAGATTGTTGGGAATGTTTTCTAGGCGTGATGCTTTCACCTGATATTAGTTTTGGCATGTCTTATGGTTTTGGAATTTTGCTAAAGACATTAGTTTGTGGTATACCAAATACTTGTTGGTTAGTTGAAAATCTTTTTTAAACTGGTCTAGGCTAAACATTAATCGGGTGGCTTGGAAAGTGATATGAGTTTTTATAGGAATGGCTTGAGTTTTGATTTTTGCTGTGAGTGGCACATTAATTATTTTAAGTTGATCTATAAGCGAGTTGTTGTTCAATTATTAAATAATTTAGAATTAGGCTTTAATAAAAAAAGTCTAAATACTTTGTTTTTCTTGTGAAAGGTTTAAGAAGTAAGCGATTTCCTTAGCTGCGCTTAAGGTAGTCATTACGGTATTTGCGTTAAATATTTCGGCAATTCCTACTAAATTTTCCTCAGTTACGTTATGGATAACTTCAGAATTGATTTATATTTTTAATATTAAATAATTAAAATTTTAAAGGCAATTTTAGAAAAACAAAAATATCGAAAATAATGAAATTCGAAAAATTGCAAAAGCAATATATTTATTTTTTTCAATTTGCTATATACCAATTTTACAAAATATAAAAAATTGTTGTAAATAATTTATCACTTACAATTGTTGATCAAGTTGCAACAGTGAGACTCTTGGACACTATGTATACAGTTGTGGTTGGCAGGTTCTCTTCACAAACAGTTAAAATTGTGGCACTATGCACAAAGTCATAGGAACTGGTATTTTCAAAGAGCACCATGCACTTGCAGAAATGGTTCTAGACTTCTCGAAAGGCACTAGAAGATCTTGAAGAATTCTACCAAGTGACTGCGCCAGTTAGGTCATTTAAAACAGAAGTCTTTATAAAAAAAACTTTTATTAAAAAAAAAACAACAATTACAATGATTCTATGTACTAGCGAAAATTAGGATATACAACGATCTTAAGTACGTGAAGAACAAAGTGCCCGACTGAAAGTTCGGTTTCGGTCGAGTTTCGGCCAAAAATCAAGTTTCGGCGGCAGTTTCGGTTTCGGCCAAAATTGGCCCGTTACTTTTGCCGAAGCCGAAACTGATTTCGGAAGTTGTGTACACGCTCGCCTAACTTCGTTTTTTGCGGCAAGTGCGCCGTTCGGATAGTTCTGTAGCAAAATTTTAGTAATTATTATTTTTATATAAGAGGTACCTAAAAATGAAATTAAGATTAATGATTACAACAAAATTAATATACTGTGTTTCCATTTCATGTGGAGATCTGATACAATGGTGTCTCTCCAACGCATTCTGGGTCGCCCAAGTGGCCTCTTTCTCGTAGGAACCTCCTCCCATATCAACTTAACCAGTCTCTCATCCTATAGTCTATGCATGGGACCTGCCCATCTCAGACTTTGGCTTTTGATTTCTTGTACTACATCCCATTCTTATACAACCTCCTGATTTTGGTATTTGTTCCAATTCTATATTCATTTGTGGTAGTGTCGTGGTAGGCTCCGAAAAATTTTTCAATATCTTACGCTCAAATCGCCTGAGTTTTTCCTCGCTCTCTTTTGTTATGGTCCATGTCTTACACCCATATGTTAGTTTAGGTCTGACAATGGTTTTATAGATTTTTAATTTTGATTCACTTGTAAGATTTGGCGATTGTGTCATTCTCTTTATTTCTTCCGTGATGTCGTTATCTGCGCTGATTACTGCTCTCAGATACTTGAAGCGTTCCACTCTTTTGAAATCGAGGGTGCCAAATGTGATGTTTTTGCCTTTGTGCTTTGTTTACGCACATGTATTTAGTTTTTCCTTCCTTAACCTTTAACCCTACTCTACTCGGGACTTTTAACTTTGTTGTACGTCCTTTACGGAGATTATGGATCTTTCTAGAACGTCAATAGCGTCTGCGAATGCCAACAGCAGTTTAGGTCCCTATGCTGTGAGTAATTCTGTTTTTATTCCGGCTGCTCTTGCTGGTTTCTTAAGGACAAGAATAAAAAGCATAGATGATAGGGCGTTACCTTGCTTAAGCCAGTTTTTTATTTCAAAACTGCCAGAAAGTTTATTGTTGACACATAATTTTGATTCTCCGTCCTCCGTGCACACTTTGGTCATTTAAATCAATTTTCTTGGTATCGAGAGCTCTGCCATCACATTCCATACTCGGTGCCCTTCTATGCTGTCATAAGCTTGTTGAAAGTCTATGAAAAGGTTATGTATTGGCCTGTTGTATTTCCATCCCTTTTCCAAGAGCTGTCTCAGTGTAAAAGTTGGTCCATTGTAGATCTGTGAAGAGTGTAACACTGTTTACACAGAACCAGGAAGCCGATACCTAAAAAGAGGACTACGTAGCCATCTTTTTATGACAAGCGTAGTAAAAGTACCAGGTGTCCAAATAAGAAAGGATGCCGGCATTATCTCGAAAAGTATTTATCGCGCAGCGTTGGGAAAAATATTTTTTGTAAAAGTGGTCAAGAAAAATAGCTTAAAATTGTTTTCAAGTCCCAAAACTACCGCAAGATGGCGCAACCGTAACGATAAATAAAAAAAAACTGTTTTTTCTTTAAAATTAGCTAGTATTAAGTGCAATTTTAATAAGCAAAAACTCTAACCAATTCTGCATCAGGTTGGTTAAAAACTGTTTGTCGTATTTCTAATAATAAGTCTGGGGGAAGATAAAAATTAGCTAGTATTGGGTACAATACTAGCTAATTTTTACCCAATTCCCTATCAGTGGTTCAGGTGGGTACCTACTCGTTTGAAAGAAAATTTAAAGCTCTTTTAAATTTCGTCCTTTTCGGTGTCGGCTAGTTTGTACGGACGTTGTTTAAGAAAAAAAATACCTACACTATGGCAAAAACAGCCTTTTGATATTTTTTTTCGTTTTTGAGTTATTTTAGTGTAACCTGTTTTTTAAACGATAAATAATATTTACTATTAATCAAAAACAGTCTTTGTGACAGAGTAAAAGAATCATTGGAAGAGTAAAAAAGAAAATACTGAAAACTTTTTTTAAGTTTGTTTTGTATCCATTAGAGAACAGAATCAACAATCGAAAACATAAAAATGCGTTGATTGGGCCATTTATTAACTCTAATTTAATCAAATAGTCAAATAGGACAGTTGTCAGTTCGATATGATATGCATTTAAAATTCTCATTTTTAGGCAGATTAGATTCTAATAAGGCAACACCTGTAAAATTTAAAAACTGGATTGAAACTGACGACCGTCAACTTAAATAAGTCATGTCGTTTTCCAATCTTTTGTTCTTGTTTTTAATTTCAAGCCTACTTGACCAATATCTAAATTGTTTTTAATTTCAAGCCTACTTGACCAATATCTAAATTAGAGTTAATAAATATTTCAATCAAACAAATGCCCATTTGAGCCACTTTCGATAAAAGATTTGGGAGATAAAGGTATTTAAAACTTGCATTATTTATCATCTCCCATATCATCAGGGTTTATTATTGGAAATACGACAAAAAGTTCCTAACCAAACCGATGGGGCTGGTAAGAGTTTTTGCTGATGTTATCAAAATTGTACCTAATACTAGCTAATTTTGCGGTTGCGCCATCTCGTGGTAGTTTAAAAAAAATTCCAGCTGTTTCTCTAGAACACTTTTACTAAAAATATTTTTCCCAACGCTGTGCGATAAATAGTTTCCGAGATACAGCCGGCTTCCTTTCTTATTTAGACACCCGGTACACTTACGAAGCACTTTAATAAAAAAACAAACATAATTTTGATTTGAAAAACACACAACACAAAATAGGGGTAATGCACAAAAAATAATTTATTAAAAATAATATTTGTACAAATAAAATACATACAAAAAATTAAAATAATATACACCATACTACCATACTAGTGGTCATTTTACACTTAAAAATATTTTCAAGCTTTTCTTTTTACCTCCCAAGATATGACGGTCGGCTATTCTTAGTTGGCCATCCGGTACATACAGAACCTATAGTATCATATTTTTAACTGCTTTAATTGAAATAAAAAATATGGGGTATATTTAACAAAAATATTAGGTGATTTATAAGAATGATTAAATTTCATCGTGGTCTACCCAACACTTTTAATAAATTACACCATTACTTTTTATATTTTCTTGATTTTTATTTTATTTTTTTGCTAATATGTTAGTAGGTAGTAGTTCTTATTATACTTAAGTCTTTTTTGTTATAACTAATTAGATATTTTTTATAACTTATTTTATTTTAAACAAAAAATTAAAAATTTGTCTGGACAATAAGTTTAAATTGACAAGGATCTTTATTCGTCTGCCCCAGACTACTAAAGAAATTAATTTATGAAAATACAATTTGTTCTAAAAAATAGTGTTTTGACTGTATTTTAATGTCGCATGTTATTACCACTACAAATTAGTTTACAAACGCTAAGTTTTAGTAAACTTTAATCCTTAACATAAGACTGAAACATGATGGACAGACTAAATAGAGTAGACAAATATATAACCATAAAGGTTAAAAAATAATACATAAAACTTCTGTTATATAACATTATTACTAATTTTTATATTCAGTTAAGCATTTATGTAACTTTTAATAAAACCGACAAGGAATTTCTGTTTATTAAAATTCAGGACACAGCATCGTAACAGCCGATGAGCTGAGGATGCCGGTAATAGTCAATTTCTCATATAGGTAAGTAAAACGTGATAGTGTGCAGCCAGATGGACGTAATTTGAACCGGAATACCTTGAAATTTTTATGCCCGAGGAATCTCAATGATATTTTCAGGAAATAAAAAACCAAAAATATTGTGGTTGATTCATACGCAAATTTTATAAAAGATTGAAAATACAATGGATTCTTTGTTACAGCACGTTTTTAACCTTACGGTTGGCTTAATTTGAAGGAAATTTAAATAAATTATTGTTAAATACATTTGTAGCTAATTACCAGCTAAATATTAAGCTAGATTTTTGAATTAGACTATATTATTAATTGGAGATAACCGCACCAAAACACCTCTCATGCCACTACCTGTGTAGATATGATACTCCGTCTTTTATACTAGCAAGCTTGAGACCGTTGTTTTCTATATAAACTATCCTTTTTAGTTTACTCGAAGGGATTTTAAACCACAACTTAATAATCACATAGCTTTGGAAGGATTTTACCAAGCATGAAATTTTGTTAAACTATATTAAAAAATCTTAAATAAATCTTTGTTTTAAACAAAAAGGTTTATAAAATGTTTTAAGGGGATCTTTATCCAAAATAAGAAATTATATTAAAGTAAACCATGCTTCATGAATTTAGTATTTTTAACGTTATAAACAATTTTTGAAAGGTTTATTACAAAATAAAATTAAGTAAGAAACTTCTTAAAAATTATTTTATTTCTCTGGGATTATTTTCGTGAAAAAAAATATTCGGCTTTTCTCTAGAATAAAATAAAAAAATAAAATAAATACATATATTTTCTTTATTCTAGAGAAAAGCCAATTTTTTATATAGTTGACAATTAAATACAATTAACAAAACATATTATATACAAGGTTCCCAGAATATGTGGGCAATCTCTCGGAATCTAATAGAAAACCTAAAAATAATATGACAAGTTTCTATAATTTTTTTTCCTATGACCCTTTTCTACGGAGATACAGGTACATAACGGACGCCCCTGGAATTCGTTTTTGTTTAAATAAGTTTTAAAATACTAGGCGTTATTTAATATTTTTTTTAATATGATGGTTACTAGAAGAAGTCTTTTTAAAATGAACCCATCAAATCATATTTGGTTTATTTAGTTTGCCAGGGACGGACTAGTTCTGACACAATAATAGTAATTTTTTAACACCCTGTATGATAAGGCTTAACAATATTATTTTTGGATAGCTTTAACCCTAAACTAAAAAAAAGGTATTCTTGATTGACATCGATAAAATCAACTGTTTACGAGAAATAAAATATCATGGTTGATATTTTTTTACATTATACAGGGTGTTTTTTAATTGTACGTCAATATTTAAGAAGGAAATTTTTGGGTCCATTTTAAGAAGAAAACTTCATATGAACGTATGTCCTAAACGTGTTAACTTTTGGGATACGGGGTGATAATTAAAAAAAAATCATTTATTAATAATATTTGTGCTACCACTTTAGATATTTTAATGAAATTTGGAGACATGTACTATGTACCCAGAAGTAATTTTTAGTGTACCACAGTTTTTTTTATTTGCCAAAATAGGCAGGTCAAATTCTGTACGAACGCCACTGGTGGAAATTTAAAAAAATGTGGTACACTAAAAAGTACATTAATGCCAAATTTGATAAAAATATCTAAAGTGGTATTACAGATATTAATAATAAATTATTTATTTTTAAAAATCTCTCTAGGTGAGGGTCATAGGAAAAAATTTTATGGGAACTGGTCATATTATTTTTAGGTTTTCTATTAGATTCCGAGAGATTGCCCACATATTCTGGGACACCCTGTATAATTCTGTACCCAGTGTACTCTACATTATTCATTTACATTTGTGTTATACGAGAGTTCTTATAACTTTTTCAGATATTTAAACTTATAAAATTTGGTATGTAGTGTATCGAAAATAAAAATAAAAACCGAAGTGCATGAAACATAAAAACCCACAAAATTTAAGAGAAAGCAGGGTTTGTAGTTGTAAATAAATAAGTCAGTGATCCTGCCTAGTTCGTGGGTGACTCGGATTTGCTTCCCAAAAGATAGATATATGCCGAAGATTTTTGCTGCATTGAAACACTGCTTTCGGTGAAATCAGCGAAGTTTAAGCGACACCGGGCAGGATAAGTAATTGGATGGATGATCCTTAGTGAGCGCACTCTGTGTGGAGTGTGGTTCGGAACCCACGTTAAACAGAAGTTCTCGTCTAGATGATGTTACATAGACATTAATGGAGGTTGTAGTTAATTGTATAACATCCAGGGTGGGATAACCGCTTTGTCTAAAAGGTGCCATGAAAAGCAATATCTGCATGTTTCGATGCGTTGATGAAAGTGGGGGATAAAATGTATTTATCATCTAAAGAAACCCGGCACCCACGGTAACTATTACTTAGGCTCTATATAAATAAGCCTTCGTGGGCTATCATAAAAATAAAAATATAAATAATTATAATTAAATGCTTTATTGCTATGTCAAAGGATTTTTGTATTGTTTTCTTAAAAATATTTAATATTATAAATCAACTGCATTTATTTACTATGAACGAACCAAATATGTTAATTTATAAAGCAAGTCATATAATTACATTTTTATTTATAATTAAAAAAACTAATCAAGGTAATCTAATAAAAAAAATAAAATGGTTGAAAATTTTTAAAATGTTTAGCTCTTAATAAATTCATAGGACATAGTTATAAACAAATGCTTTTAATTTTTGTTTTCTTACCTAAAAAAATAGTTTTATGTACAAAGAATATTTCGAATATGGTTGCAAAAATTAAAACCACTTACGTTGCCTTAATTAAAAGTTATCAGAACGATTGTCTTAGTAACGCATAATTGTCTTTTATTTTGTCAAAGCAAAATTCTAAATCCCGCACCTCGATGGGTAAATAGTTTCTATTGCGCTTACATTTTAAATATTTTGTTACATATTTTTATAATTATTATAATTATTATAATTTTTAAAATTATTATACTTATTATCCATATATTTTAAAGAAAGCAAAATACACATAAATTCCTAGGGACGAGTTCCCAGGTCAATTTTATAATCTCACAAGTGCGTGTCAAAGGGCCAGTACCGAATATTTCAGGTATAAAAACATAGGTAAAACGGAGGAATTTATAGGGACTGCAAAATGACTCGTGACATCACATCGCATATAAATATGGTTTACGTATCGATTTTGTCTGTTTCCAGTTGTGCTGCGGTAAATCTCGACATAACTAGTATTTTGTTTTATTTTGCGTGGCTTTATAAAGTGTTTTTCATTCATTGTGGCTAACAAAGGGCTTCCCCAAACAATTTACCCTCTGTGGATATGTTTATGGTAATGGATTATATTAAAAATAACGAAAAGAAATCAGAAGTGCAAAAGCAGCATTGTAAGTATTAATTGTATGTGTTGAATAAAATAAAATATCTTTTTACAATACTTGATGTTTAAACCAAATTAGAAAAAATATGTTCATGTAAGTATTTATATATTTGGTAATTATAACCTCATTTCTCACTTACATTAAAGTGGTCTTTACAACAGAAAAATCCACTTTTTGATTTTGACATATCACATCTTGCTGCTATAAACCATCGTTTCTGACTCGCATAATCCCTGCGAGTCACACATACAAAATTTTTGTTTGGTGTACTCACAGATGTGCTCGTGCAAAGCGGCACAAAACACCATTTATTTTGTGATTCGTAAATTCTACTCATTTAAACATCTCTGAATATTTCTTAATATTAACAGCAACTTATTTTTTTTTCGACTGGAGCCACGTAAATAATGCCGTAATCAAATTAAACCTCGCTTAAAAGGTGACAATGTATTATAAACACGAATAGGGCTTTACTTTTATAGGTTAGGTTTATATGCGCTGTGACGTCAGACAGCAGTGAACTACGGAAAGCTTGTTTTGGCGCCAGTTCTTAAAGTTAGAATAGAATAGGGCAGTTTTTGCTTGAAATACGTTTTTTTATTTTATTTATTTTTTTTTTGAGGTTACTATACGATTTATATGCATATATGCTATCATTTTATAGGTTTTTCAATAAACGTAAATATAGCCAATTATTATAATAATATATTAATTTTTATTAATTTTATTAATTAGTTCGGGTCGGAAAAAAAACTAAACATGCGCCAAAAATTATGTCCAAGATATGATTTTGTAAGTACATTTATTTCTTATGTTAAACTTTCTGTCTAAAATATGTTAGGAACACCTTTTAATGATAAACATATAAAACAAAAGTACAGAGTATACAAAAACGTTTTGCTAATTATTTTAAGTACAGTATCAGTCGTTTAACTACATGACTTCGAAAAGGACGTTTCGATAATTATTTAGGCACATCATCAGATATTTTTAAAGGTTTATACAGGAGTAAGCAAGTAAAAACGTCTTGTTAATTGTTTTAAGCACATCATCAGGGGTTTAATTACGAAATTGACGCTTCAGTAATTATTTTAAATACTTCCTGAGTAGTTTTTTTAGATGATTAGAAATTCGATGTTTCGTCAACGGTATATTGCATAAGGTCAGGAACACAAAAATAAATAAACTCCATGCAATCATACAAATTCTTATCTCTCTACCATAAAGGCGTTTGTCATTTAAGAATATAAGTATAATTTAATTCGATTGTTTGTAAAACAAATGCAATAAGAATTAAAAGCTTCCAGTGACAAAATGCCTGTCTGAATAACCAAGAAGTGTTCAGTGTTATTTATTATCGTATTTGCAAATAACGGCACTATTTTTTTAAATATTTGGTTTTCAAATAATATAACGGCACTATATTTCCAAATAACGGCACTTTAGCTTCAAATATCGGCACTGTTTTTTTTTAATAACAGCACTTCTTTTTCAGTAAACAGCGCTGTTTTTTAATAACAGCCATCTTAAGAAAACCGAAATTTAGGTTGATGATTGATGACGCAAAAGTAATATTTTACAAAAATAAACATGTGGTGTGCAATATCTGTCAGTGGCATTAAAAGTCCACATTTTTACAATAACAGATACAATTGAAAATCGTATTTAGAAATGCTGGAAATACATTTTAACAACGCACCTGAAAATTTGCCATTAACTTTTCGTCAACAAATATATTTTCAACAGGATGGTTGTCCAGCATATTGCACGCACGCGGTAACAGAAGAGCTTAGCCACAGATTTGATCTAAGATGGTTAGGTTGAAGTGTCCGGGCTCTTTGTGGTTCACAAAGAGCCCGGACTTAACCACGGTCGATATTTTTATGAGGATGTTTATAACCACGCTAATACTAAACAATATTAAAATGCTACGTTATGCAGATTGACGATTTTTTTTTCGAGAAAAAAGTGTACAAAACATCCCTTAAACAGTTAAAAACAAATAAAACAATTTTTGGTAGCGGAGTACATACAGTATCAAAAGATTTGCGTAAAATAAGGAACTTATTTTTACTTAAATTTTATCTTTGTAATAAAATCTGGACTGTACATTTTTTAAATAATTTAACGACCAAGGTTTTTTTTATTAAAATTTACTTTGATAAAGTTAAAATGTTAAGGTAATTGTGATTAAAAGCTTAGCACAAAATTAAGTACCTACGTAAGGTTTACGTGTGACGAAACATATAATATGAATTTCCATGCGGCAAAGTGGTTGAAATAACCCGCTGCTCGCTATTAAAACTTTACGAAAGCGAATGCTTCATAAAGTTTGTACATATTTCACAAGTGGTGTTGCCTTGATATTCTGACGGCAATGCATTTTTGATGTATACGCATTTAAGAGTTTGTCCAAAAGAATATTTAGTTGGTAGGAATATTTTTAATTAAACAGTTTGGTGTAAAAATAAAAAAAGATTAAAAAATACACCGGAAGCAAAAAAGTTGGTGCAATATGACGTGCCATAGAGACATTATTTTAATTGTCATTTTAAGTGTTAAAATGACACATTTTTTGAACTGAGTACTCTAATAGTTCCCTTGTAGTCGCAAGACCATAATGAATTAGATGTAGTTCTAAAACCAAAATGAAAAGAACGTAAGACACGAAAATTCAGGCAATGTTTATTATAAAAAGTAGTGATATAATTAACGATTTTAAAGTTTAGGATAAAATTTTTACAATACGTAATAGTTATGTTACAATTATATTTAAAACACTTAACATAAATAAATACCTAATAATTAAAATTTATAACAACATTTTTACAATTTAATAAATTAATACCACCAGTGATGAGACATCGGCTAAATGATTTATTGCTACATTCTCAATTTTCTTTACTGATGGCGACATTATAAATTTTTCCCCCAAAATAATAGTTAAAATTCTCTTAATATTTTTGCATGATCTCAAGGTTTAACTGTTAAGAGATTTACACCAGAATCTGCCAGCAGGACGCTGATGACTTCCGGAAACTGTGACCTGTATATTCGTGAAAATATTGTACGTTCAAGAAGACTACAATGTTTTTGGGAATAATTTTAAAAGTGAGAATTCTCATAGGTTTTTTTGAGTATCTATTATGCCTTAATGACAGAAAAAGGGGTTACTTAAATCGGCTCTTTTGCTGAATACTCTTTTACAAGCTGCAGCATGTTTAATCCAGGAATGTTTCTAGAAGTGACAAAAAATTCACCGAAATCTTCGTTTTTGTACTTGGTATTATAATCCTAAACACTTTTTGCCCATTATGTATATGTTCTGATTTTTAATCTTTTAGTTACCCTTTGCTACAAACCCTAATTAAACTAATAATTAGCTCGCTTTTTGACTTGGAGCACAAGAAACTGACAAAAGTAAAAATTCTGAAGATATATACAAATATATCATAAAATTAATATATTACTTGGCATAAACATGTTTATTTTTTTGATACTGAAGCACCCTGTATGTGTTGAATAACAAATCACATTTTTTTCTCTAAGCAAGTAAGTAAATTATTTTTGTGTTGGATTTAGATGTTAAGTCAGGCTTTTTAGGCGTTTCAATAAGTATTAAGGAACAGGGAAGCTTTAATTTCTCAGTGATTTTTTGGCCTGCACAAGAATGTTTTATTTAAAAAATGTTTCTATTGACTTAAAAAACAACATACTTAAATTTTAAACAGTCATTCAAGAGCCAGAATTCCATGTTATGTGTGCCATATCATTTAGTTACTTTATTGGTTACTTAATTATCTTAAAAATCAGCAATTATTGACGTATTGTGGTATTTACATTTTCGATGTAGAATTGAATAAAGAGTTAAAACTCGGCTAAATATACAGAGCGCTTTGTTTAAAAAAACTGTATCCAACTATGAAAACTCTGATTTCATTGTTAAGTATGACTTATCCTAAAAATATAGGTAGATACTTCACCCGGTAGATGTACACGAAAATTATTTTAGTTATGGGTAGCCTATTTTTATTAATATAAACCACAACTAACAACTCACAACAAAAAATGAAATAGATTTTATAATTTCTGACAAAAAAAAAATGTTGTCCAAAATGTTACCGTACTGTAGGCAGTAACCATCGGCTAGTTAGAGCAAAAATAAAGGTAAATGTTAGGGCGGAAAGAGCAAAAATAGTATCGGCCTCCTCAGGCAAAAAATGGACATCTATCAAGGGTCAAGAGGCATACGAAAGAGACATAACTTTTAATCTTAAGCTTGGAAAATCTAAAGGAGGAGGAGATCAGCGTAGAGGATCTGAACAGACAAATAAGTCATACTTTAAAGAAGGCTAAAGAAAGGCACAGCGAAAGGGTTAAAGACAAGGAAGAGAAACTAAGCCAAAATACAAGGAACCTAATGAGGAAGAGGAGAGAGATGCGAGAGAAACACACGGCAAATTCCGCTATCCTGAGATAAATCAACAGGGATATCTCCAAATCAGTTAGAAAGGATATCAGAAAATATAACAGCGAGTTTATATCCCAAGAAAACAATAAAAGTTTAAAAGTGCTACGGAGAAAACTTAGCGAAGGTACAAGAAACATTTGCAAACTGCATGATAAAAGTGGGACAACAAAAACCAATAGACAGGACATTCTTGAGATTGCAGAAGACTTTTACAAAGAGCTTTATAAAAAAGACGAGGAACTTCTTAAACCAAGGCAGATACCGAAAATTCAAAATGTAGGATCTGAAGATATCCCTGAAGTAACAGTTGATGAAATCAAAGCTTGCCTCTCTGAAATGAAAAACAATAAATCACCTGGAGACGACGATGTTGTTCGAATCGATTAAAGAAGGAGGCGATGCTTTAGCACGCATACTTGGAAAACTCTTTAACGCATGTCTTCTGAAAGGTACAACCCCCTCTCAGTGGCACAATGCAGTGATTGTTCTTATGCATAAGAAGGGCGATATTGCCGATTTAAGAAACTATCGACCCATTAGCCTTTTATCCCATCTTTACAAGCTATTTGTAAAAATAATAACAAAGAGACTCACAAATAAACTGGACAGTTACCAACCGTGTGAACAGGCTGGATTTCGTGGAGGTTTTGGTACAAACGATCACTTGCAGGTCATTAAAACTCTAATGAAGAAATGTGTGGAATATAACAAGCCACTTATACATATATTCGTAGACTACGAGAAAGCGTTTGATACCATAGACCAACACCGAATGCTCCAAGCTCTAGCTCATTGTCGAATCGACCATCGATACACCGCAATAATTAAAAATATTTATGAAACAGCAACTGCATGTGTAAGACTCCATGAGGATACAAACAGAAAATAGAACGCGGTATCCGGCAGGGTGACCCGATATCGCCAAAGTTATTTACTACTTTGCTGGAATACGTATGTAAACAAATAAATTGGGATTACATGGAAGTAAACATAAACGGAGAAGATCTAAATCATTTAAAATTTGCAGATGATATTGTTTTAATATCAGACAGCATTGACAAAGCCACGCAAATATTGGAAAGACTTCAACAAACCTCAAAAATAGCTGGATTGAAAATAAATACTTCGAATGCCCAATTTATGACCAACCTTGTGGCAAGTGGGAAAATTCCCATAATAGGCGGTGAAATTAAACAGGTGACTTCATATAAATATCTCGGTCATGAAAGTCGTATAGACCGAGTCAATCAAACAACCGAAGTAGTAAAGCAAGGGGCGTATCAACATAATAAGGGTAGTTTTTCCCATGTATTTCTTATGGGAGAAATTTCAGGTCCATTCTGCAATTTTAGTGCCATCTTCAACCCCTACTCAAAATAGAGGATGATTTTAAAATAGGGGTAGTTTTTGTAGAGCCATTAGTAGCCACCTAACATCACCAGGGTCATTTTACATCCGACGTCATCATGGTCAGCAGGGTCAGTTTAAAAATAATTAAATAAATAAAATCTTCAAATAAATAACCTAGCAGGATTCGAACCACCGTCCTATTGCTTCAAAGTGCAGCGCGTTACCATTGCACCAAGGGAGAATATTAGATATTGTTGTGAAATAGATGTATAGTAGAAGTGACGTAAATAATTAAATAAATAAATAAATAATAACCTAGCAGGATTCGAACCACCTAGCGCCTCGTCCTGATCCCAACGCCTTAAACCCTCCTGCCACCGGGGCATATTAAATAGTATTGGTTAAATTGCGTATAGTAGAAGAGACATAAATAATTAGGAATCTTAGGCAACTACTATTTTAGAGCACTGTGCATGTGTTAAAAAATGGCGGCTGTCAGCTGTCAAACGGGCCAAACCTAACATGTGGGGCCCACGCTTAAGCACCAGGCCTGGGGCTTAAGGCGTGAGGCAGAGCCTATATTCAGCTCGTATAATTTAAACCATAATTTTTGAATAATAAAACACATTGTATATATTAAATTAATTTATTTAAACCACATATACAGGGTGAATCAAAAATAGGCTACATTTAATTTGCTACTAACATTACATAAAATTACAATACTACATTCTACTAACTATACTTAACCTAAAATTACAAAGATGTTTTATATACCAAACCTATGAAATAGGATATTTAATTACAAACTCAACAGATATTTTAGTATGTGATTTAAGTTTATCTCCTAAAAACGTAATTTTATCATCAAATTTTAACTCTTGCTGCAGTAAATCGCTTGGTACTTTATATTCTTTTTTGTTAATAAAAGTTTTTACAGGCGAGTCAATGTTAACATATTCAATTATTCCAATCTTAATAGGAAACATATAATAGTCAAATTTTAAACCATTTATAAAAAGATACCTTGATGAACCCTTTTCGCAAGTCAACATTATATTCATGTAACCATACAAAGTCTTTTCAGGAATATCTTTCAAATCATTTTCTCTTTTAAGCTTTTTTGCTAGATGATAGGGATGTGTTAAATTACGTCCGAATTTGTCGAGAGTCATCGTGCTAATGATACTGCGTCACTATGTCTAATCAGTTTATTCAATGATACCAGCTTCTCTTAACTCTTCAAGAATACTTATAATCTCGTTTTCATGAGAGTTATTACCAGCTACCTTACTTGCCATTAACAATTTTAATCTATCCACAAGCTCATTTGGATCATCCCAGTAAACGTAGTCAATTTTATTATTGGAAAATGTTTTGTAATCAGGTAAGAAACCAGACTGACTATCGATTGGTAAGCCATAACCCTGAGGCTGTTGTGCACGTGTAATTCGTAATTGCTTGTCACGTTCTCTCTGCTTTCTTGCATTTTCCTCTTTTATACGTTCAAGTAATGGTTTAATTGTTAGCATATATTTGATACCTCTGTTTCCTACATGTTGTTCCTTTTCATTAAAATTTCTCTTGCTAGCATTTGACCGCAAAAATTATTTTGCTGTCAATTTGTTTTTTAATGGATTGGTCTTAAATAAAAGTTCATATAGTCCAGGAGTTCCAGTAAATTTTTCTCCTTTAATATAAATATCCGGTCCGTTAAATTCAAGCCGAGAATCACCAAAAGTTAGATGATCGGTGGCTAAATCATGTTTTAAATATGTGCGATCGTACTCGTTTTCCGTATCAGTTATAAATCCTTTCACATATTCTCTCGGTAGCGGATCATACTGATCTAGATATTCCCTAAAGATTCTTCCGCAATACTATCCATTTGAACAGGGTTATATTGAGGATCGACTCTGAACTCGTCGTCAAAGTAACTTTCTTCAGGGTTATGTTCATACATAGTTCTGTTTAAATCAGCTTCCTCGCCATCGTTCATATCCTGAGCCATTGGTGAACTATCTTCTCGTGTCTCGACATTAATTGAATTATCGTTATATTCTTCCTCTTCTTGAGCAGCTAGCTCGTCATGTTTTTGAACAGGGCCAGTAAAATTAAGTGGAAATCGTGGTTTTTTTATTACTGTCGAAGAAAAGTGTTCACTTTGTCGTCTTTTTACAGACTTGGGTGTAAATGGTGTAGATTGTTTACCATACTGCATCGACTCGGATATTAGTTTTGCCAAAGGTCTATACGTATTCTCCAATGTAACAGCATTTTCATAACGGCCAGCTTTCAGAGAATCATATAGTCTTTTTACATTGCGCGAATGTTCGTCAAGGAGTTGAAGAATGTTTGGATCTGCTTGCAAACTCCGCTTCTTTTCTGGTCGCTGATCACTGGAGTTCTGATATTCTTCAAATTGCACCTCGGCTTGCTCACCCAATTCCCTCTTTAAATCCAAATATTTTTTACGAATACTATTGGAAGCTTCAATTATTCTGCGTTTAACATCCTTATCAAGCTTGTTCAAATCCATGGCTGCAGAAACCTTCTTTAAATTATTAAGGTATAAGTGTTAATAATTTCTTCCAGCAACGTCCCTTCCTTTCCCAAATAAGACTGTATTTCCAAACAGCCTTATTTCCAAATAACGGCACTCGTTTTTTAAATAACGGCACCTGTTTTTCTAATAACGGCACTGTATTTTCAAATAACGGCAGTTTTCACCTGTATTTTCAAATAACGGCACTGTATTTCCAAATAACGCACTGTATTTTCAAATAACGGCACTGTTTTTAAATAACGCACTGTTTTTCAAATAACGGCACGTTTCATAACGCACTGTTTTTCAAATAACAGCACCTGTATTTTCAAATAACGGCACTGTATTTTCAAATAACAGCCCTGTTTTTCAAATAACGGCACTGTATTTTCAAATAACAGCACTGTATTTTCAAATAACAGCCGTTTTTAATAACGGCCTGTATTTTCAAATAACGGCACTGTATTTTCAAATAACAGCCCTGTTTTTAATAACGGCACTGTATTTTCAAATAACGGCGCTGTTTTTCTAATAATGATACCGTTTTTCAAATAACTGTATTTTTATTAACCAAGGATCCCTTTTTCCTCAAGTAGCCTCCTAGATGCGTGTTATCGTAATGACTGGTTGATGTACAATGACTACAGAGTATAGAGAAGCTGGTATTTATTAGCTAATATTCTTAACTTTAGATGCGTGTTATTGTAATGACTGGTTGATGAACAATAACTGCAGAGTATAGAGAGGTATGTATTTATAAGTTAATATTCTTATATAACAGTTAGTATTACTAAAGAGTTTGTACTGTGCAGACATGCAGAAGTTTAAAAAGAAATCAAACAAGAAAATCACTGCTCGAAGAGGCAAAGGTATTCCTTTCATGACTGCTTTTCACAAAGCGAGGGATGCACTGTATGCTGAAAAACCTCACGACCTCACATCAGCTGCTGAAGTAGCTTTAAAAGCATTTACTGGTGTGGAAAAAGTTCATCCTACAGGCATTGTGCCTCTCCCCAAAATCGGAGGTTTTCTACCATTTTTAGTACCACTTTTTGCCGGTTTAAGCGCAATTGGCGCTCTTAGCGGAGGAACTGCGGGGATAATAAATGCAGTGAACAATGCTAGGAATGCTGCAGCCAAGTTGAAGGAGTCTCAGCGACATAACGAAACAATGGAATCCATAGCTCTTGGGAAAACTGGAAGCGGTTTATATTTAGGGCCTTACAAGGGTGGTCTAGGTCTATATTTGAAGCCTTATAAATACATATAAATACAGAATATATCTTCAGTCTTAACTGAGCCATCATGCATACCTTTAGTTTGAGTGGTAACAGTTCAATTTTAAAAGCTAATTATACTCCCCCTCTTGATCTGAGGGATGAAACTAGCCAGTATGAACTTGGTCTGATTAGTTTAGAAACTTTTAATGCTATTCCCAATATTGATAAAACCAATAATAAATTTTATGTTGGTGATATTACTTTGGAAATCCCCACTGGATCGTACGAAATAACTGCAATAAATGATTATCTACAGCAAGCAATTCGTGACAAAAATGAAAGCAACAAGAAATTTAATTGTACCCTAAGTCTAAAGGGCAATGTAAATACGCTCAAGTGTGAGCTTGAATGTTCTCATACAGTTGACTTTACTAAGAAAAATTCTATTGGAAAGTTGTTAGGATTTCATAATATTTTGCTACAGCCCAATATTAAACATGTATCTCAAACCCCTGTAAATATTTTAAAAATTAATGTGATTAAAATCGAGTGTAATATTGTTACAGGGGCTTATCACAATAATAAGCTTGTTCATACAATACATGAATTTTCACCATCAGTACCGGCTGGTTTTAAAATAATAGAAATTCCTCGAAATGTGATTTATATGCCGGTATCTACAAGAGTTATAGACAACATTGTATTGAAACTGATCGATCAAGACGGGGAATTGGTTGACTTTAGAGGAGAAATTATTACTGTAAGAATGCATTTAAGAAAATCTATATAGGCAAACGTTTTGTGTCGGGTTTATCAGTATATTACAAACTGCTGTACAGAGCAGACGTAGTATGGTTATTAAATATAACTCCAAGAAAATTGCTGATTTTGAACAATTGTTAAAAACTAAAAAGAGCCTAACAGCAGAAAATAAAAAGTTTCTTGAATCTCTAGGCCTAATTGTAAAGAATTCTCAAAATGAGTATTTTAAATGTGACGGACCCTCTAAACTTTGATAACTCTATTACAAAAATTGAGAGACATAGTCATTTGCCGTACACTAACTCTTTTAAAAATAATGACGAAATTCGAATACCGGTACAGCAAACCGATATATACACTCTACCTTGGGCAAGCCATATTTATCTAGAAGGAAGACTTTTAAAAGGAGTTGATGCATCAGTTTCAAACACAGCGAAACTTGTAAACAACTTTTTCGGTCACCTCTTTGAAGAAATTCGTCTTGAAATTGGTGGAAAGGTTATTGACTCGATTAGATATCCTGGAATAGCAGCAACCATGAAAGGATATATTTCTTACAATGCTAACGAATTAAATAAATATAAAAATGCTGGTTGGAGTATTGATGATGATTTTACTTGCGATATCGTTGACCCGACCACTGGAAGTTTTAATGTTTGTGTACCGCTAAGAACCCTACTAGGATTTGCTGAAGACTTTCAAAAAATACTCATAAATGTTAAGCACGAATTGGTGTTAGTAAGAAGCCCTTCTGACATTAATGCTATTATTAATACGGCTGATGCAGAAAATGTAGGAGTTACTATTGATAAGATTGTTTGGAGGCTACCACATATTACAGTATCTGATGTCGAACGGATAGAGCTTTTAAAACTTATTGAAAATGGAACCGAATTGGATATCGGTTTTAGAAGCTGGGAACTCACAGAACATCCATCAGTTCCAACTGGAAAACAACTTACCTGGAATATAAAGACTTCGGTGCAGGTGGAAAGACCCAGATGGATAATTTTAGGTTTTCAAACAGCCCGAAAGGATAAATTCAACAAAAAAGTAGCTTATTTGATCATTGTAATGTATCAAATGTAAAGCTTTATTTAAATTCGGAATTTTATCCGTATGATAATTTAAATTTGGAGATTTCAAGAGGACTAATAGCTACTCTTTATGAAATGTATTCCGAATTTCAAGAGAGCTACTACGAGAAAGAAAACGAACCACTTTTTACTCCCAAAAACTTTAAAAAGTATGCGCCTCTAATTGTAATTGATTGTTCAAGACAGAATGAAATATTAAATTCTGGTATTATTGATGTAAGACTAGAGATTGAAACAAAAGAAAACTTTCCCGCAAACACCAGTGCCTACTGTTTAATTATTCATGACAAACTTGTTAGATATTCACCATTAATAGGATCTGTAAGAAAGATTTAATAAATATATTTTTCCTTACATAGAGATAATTGTAATTTTAGGTTAAGTATAGTTAGTAGAATGTTGTATTGTAATTTTATGTAATGTTAGTAGCAAATTAAATGTAGCCTATTTTTGATTCACCCTGTATATGTGGTTTAAATAAATTAATTTAATATATACAATGTGTTTTATTATTCAAAAATTATGGTTTAAATTATACGAGCTGAATAAAAGGCTCTTCGCCCCACGCCTAAGCCCCAGGAATGGTGCTTAAGCGTGAGGCCCCCACATGTTAGGCTTGGCCCGTTTGACAGCTGACAGCCGCCATTTTTTAACACATGCACAGTGCTCTAAAATAGTAGTAGCCTAAGATTCCTAATTATGTATGTCTCTTCTACTATACGCAATTTAACCAATACTATTTAATATGCCCCGGTGGCCGCAGGGTTTAAGGCGTTGGGATCAGGACGAGGCGCTAGGTGGTTCGAATCCTGCTAGGTTTTATTTATTTATATTATTTACGTCACTTCTACTATACATCTATTTCACAACAATATCTAATATTCTCCGTGTGCAATCCTGGACTTTGAAGCAATAGGACGTGGTTCGAATCCTGCTAGATTATTATTTGAAGATTTTATTTATTTATTATTTTAAACTGACCCTGCTGACCATGATGACGTCGGATGTAAAATGACCCTGGTGATGTTAGGTGGCTACTAATGGCTCTACAAAAACTACCCCTATTTTAAAATCATCCTCTATTTTGAGTAGGGGTTGAAGATGGCACTAAAATTGCAGAAGGGACCTGAAATTTCTCCCATAAGAAATACATGGGAAAAACTACCCTTATTGCGGTGATACGCCCCTTGCTTTACTACTAACCGAGATCCAAAGAAGATTAGGCCTGGCATGGGCGGCATTTGGTAACCTTAAAGATGTATTTAAATCGCAAATCCCCATAAGCTTAAAAAGAAAAGCATTTGACCAATGCGCTTTGCCAATGATGACATATGAAGCAGATACACTCTCTTTAACTAAGAAGATAGTAAACAAAATACAAGTAACGCAGCGTGCTATGGAGATGTCAATGTTGGGCGTCAGTCTTAGGGATCGAATCCCAAACAATGAAGTAAGGAGAAGGTCCGGTGTTGCGGATGCTATAAGAAGAATCACTACTTTGAAATGGAACTGGGCTGGACACATCGCAAGGATGACAAATAATCGATGGACCAGAAGAATCTTTGAATGGAGACTGAGAAATAAGGCCTACCGAAGTAGGGGACGTCCGCCAACAAGATGGACCGATGATATAAAACGCATCACACCGAACTGGATGCAGTCGGCGCAGTGCCGCTGCGACACAGATTACGGGAGGCTTATGTTCAGCAGTGGACACAATTGGGCTTATGATGATGATGATGATGAATTTTATTATACCTCTGTCGAAAAATTGCCGGATAAATATGCAGATTTTAAAACTATGTACCTTTTAATATGTCACAAAATATCTTGTGGGAACAAACCAAAAGAAAAAATCTTTAATTCCAAACATCACTGTATATTTGGGGAAATAAACCAGGATATTTTAACTTAAATTTACCTTCATAAACTGTCAGAAATGTATAATTTCTAAAAAATATATACAAGTATATCACGATATTAACATTTTAGTTGGCATAATCCATATTATTTATTCGATACTGGACCACCCTGCATGTGTTAAATGTTAAATCAAATTATTTTCACTCTAAACAAATATAAAAAATATTATTCCCTTGGATTTGAACAAAATTTCACTCTTTTTATGCGTTTATATTGAAATTAATAAACAGTTAAGCTGCAACTTCCCAGTGATTTTTTGGGCCACCCTATAGGCCTGCACAAAAATGTCCCATTTAAAAGATGTTCCTATTGATTGATTTAGAAATAACAAACTGAAATTTAAAAAAAAATCGTTTGAGAGCCAGAATTCCATGTTTTGTGTGCCATGTCCTTTATTCAGTAGATGGAAGCATTCTGTTTTATGTAAAAATAAGGTTTCTAATACTTGTACGCTTTTTTATGCATACAACTGTACATTCATTTGTACATTTTTTGTTATTTTATTACTAAAAAACATTTTGACACTTATCACGGGACTGTTCTTATGGCGACAAATTTGAAAAATTTTCTAAAAATGTGTAAACATAGGGTTAGAAGTAAAAATATGGATAAAAAATTATTAAACAAAACTGTTTAGAATTAAATTTTAGGCTTATTTTAAGAATAAATATAAACATTTATAAAATTGTGAAATTTGCGTTATTCATAAATTATAATTTCCCCTAATCGACACTGAAAATAATTTTATTAGTTATTATTATATGATTATAAGTAAAAACAATTAATTTAATTTTTAATTTTGAAGAGTTTTGTCTAATAACTTTTCTCTATTTTTACTTCTAGCAATCAACCATTATTTATACGACATTACGTCGTTTCTGAAAACACTGGCTTCTGTTATCAACAGCAACATTTAGATTCTTTAATACTGACCATTTACCATTTTAAAAACAACCAATAACATTAGTAAAAATGTTTCTTCAGTTAATAAAATAAGGCTTCTAAGGATCATCTTATATAATTTATAAAATATACTTACATACTGCATTTTACTGCAGACTAACTAGAACTAACCATAATGTAAGTCAGTTTATTTTAAGAGTTACAATACAGATGATTTTAAAATAGTTAAAAATCGTTGGCTATGTTACGCGAAACGATTTGCAAATGTTTAATTAATGTCTGCAGCACTTTCACTTGATTTTCTTTCATCAAAACCGTATTTCGGAGGTTTGGTTTTGAAATTAACTGCCAACAAACCGGTGCTTTTAAATTAATCAAAATACATGGGGCAGTACTAAGCACTTTTGTATAATTGGAATATCGCAGGTTAAATGTAAAAGTCGCTTTAGTAAATAATACATTTGTTATTATTGCCCCATTGTTAAACTAAGTTAGATTTGTTTTTCTTAAAAATAACTTTAAAAAGAAATAATTATTTTAAAGGTCGTACTACTGATTTAATTAGTGACGACCAGAAACGAAATACCCAAGCAAAAACTATATTTGCATTTTGTTTGCTTTAAAGTAGGAATCTGTTTATAGCTTAAACAATATAACTCCAAGTTTGAAATTAGGAATATACATAAAAATATATTTACGTCAATACGATGTGTGAGTGTATTTAAATCAGTTAGTTTACTTATTCTGTTATTTTTAGGCAGCCTATAAAAGTGGTAAAAGTAGTGAGATTTTGTAATTTTTTCATGAACTAAAAGAAGTCTTAAACACATTTCTAATTAAAGGCAATATCGTAGCCACATTTTAACAGCTGGGTTATTTTAGTGATAGAAATTGCCCAACCATATTTTAATAGGTATTTTTTTAATCGCAGTAGCTAGAAGTTCTCTAATACTTCTAGGTGAAATTGCTTCTGTTAATGCTTTATGTTAATTATTTAAATTTAAATAAACATAGGTAAAATGTTGATTTTTAATAAATTTAGAATTAATTGAAATATTTTGAATGTTGCATTTTGTCTATTTTTTAAAACCAATTTTTTACAGTCATCCCAATAATAGTTTCAAGGTGTATTTACTAAAAGTAAATTTAACAGTGGAAAGCTGGGATGCATACTATTAGGAATTTATTTAGTTAATAGGTTGCGCTCAAATAGAAAATTTTACATAAATATTAGATGCACCCTGCACTGAATAGAGAAAGCAAAACAGAATTACCACGTTCTATATTGGCAAAAATATCCTAAAAATTGTTTAATCCCTGTTTTTATTTCTGACTTTGTGTTAATAAAATTTTATTTATGCAAAATTGTGATAACAGAATAACTAACAGGCAAAATAAAAAACACTGTAAAATGGTATAACAAAATTATAGAGATACTGGGTTATTAAAAATGCCTAAATAGATGGGAAATATCTTTTCTTCAGATTAAATTACAGACGGTGCTAAGTCACCAGTATAACGAAACCATATAATTTTGCTAGGTAAAGATTTATTGTAGTACAAATAAGAATTAGATTTATATCAGTATATGTTTTATAATAAAAAGTTATACTTTTTCTGTCATACTTAGCTGTGACTTTCTCATTTTTTAAGTTTTTTTTTTAATTATTTATATTTGTATAGCCTAAGAGCTCGTCATCGCCAGACTTACGTCATAGTATAAAAGCTAAAAGTTTCTCTGGACAATGTTCCCAAAAGGGATTGTACCGAATAAATACTTAGAGCTTCGGATCATGGTGGCTTTGGCAGGTAGCAGGTACCAAAGACGGTGTTTCATAAAAGTGATTTCCCTGGAAAATTTATTGTTTAAGTTAAAAACATCAAATTTTGTATGTTAGTATTTAACATAAATATGCATTTATTACCTATTCAATTATTTTGTATCACTTCCAGTTTCATCGGAACTGACTAGTACTCTCAAATTTTATAATTCGATTGTGAATAATGTATTACCGCAGAACACTATGTGAAAGAAGTAAAGTGTTTTAAATGCAGAGAGAATTAGGTTATTTTTGATAATTTTCCTATATTATAAGTTTATTTTATGTACAAGTATTATTAAAAACAGGTTAATGTATCAGCTGAGCAAAGATTTTTTTAATTAAACGCTTAATAAATTATTTAAAAAATATTTTGATGTTAAAAATATGATTAAAATTTTCTTCAGATTCATTCATATAAAGTAAAACTGAATTATTTAATATAAGCAGACAAGATTCCATAACTACTAGGATTATTTTTTTACTAGAATATCAGCAACTTATCTTTATTTTGTCTATTGACACCAGAAACAAGTCAATTTGAAAAAAAAACTTATTCCGAGCAACGGTTGCGGCTACACTGAGAAAACTAGTTACCACTAGTGATGAGATAATTCGAATTAAAAATAATTGCTACTTCGATTATTGAAATAATCGCTATTATTCGATTATTCAAATTAAATTTGAATTACGAAAAATAACCCGATTCCACAGAATCGATGACGCGTCGCGACAATGGCGTTAAAAAAATATCATAAAATCATTCATGTTACTAAAATCTAACATAATAAATAATCATGTTAATCGGAATGTCCGCTGTGTGAACTGTGGACTCAGCATCAGCATTATATTATCACTCTTTTTTTTTCGTTTTCGTCGTTTTCCGTTTCACGACAACGAATAAAAGAAACTATTTAAATTATAATAATTAAAGCAAGCCGTGAAAATGTATTAAATTATCGAGGGTGGTAAACTTAACAGTGCTGGATCCCATTTAAGCCCATATACACCAATTTAAATGTCAATTCGATATTTGTGACGCATTTTTGACGTAATCGTTTTGCCTATTGTTTTGTTTACAAGAAGTATAGTTTTAATTTTATCAAATGGTCTACAATACGGATCTAATAGTAGGTGCACAGCCAAATTAGTTTTTAAGAGTTGAAGATTTAACAAAAATTAATATCATAGATTTATTTATGCATAAATTAAAAAAAAGTTAATTTTTTACCTATTTTGTGTATTTCTAAAAAAATATATAAACAATATTATTACAACGCAGCAAACTAAGTTCCCATTTAAGTATATTGCCATTTAAGTACTTTGAATTGAATTATCGCTCTCGAAGTAATGATAAACAAAAACAATAAAAGTACGTACTTTAATTGGTTAAATGTAAAGAATTTTTATAATATTATCCTATTTTAAAATAAAATAGCTTAGTTTAAAAGTCAAATAAAATGTCACATTGTAATTGTTTCTCTTGTGTGTATCTCTTTTTAAGAGTACGTAAAATACTAAAAATAAAAAGGGCAACAGGACTATTTAAATAAATTTTTTGAAAGTGGCCAAATATTCATTTCTTTATTACTATTGTATAAAATAACTATTTTCTACACAATAGTTAGTTATGATTAGTAAAATTATAAACTAAATGTTTTTTAAAGTGTTTTCCCATACAAGACCAATATATTTCGCATTGCAGCCTGTGCAATTAATTTTATAGATGCCTGACATGTCAAGTTTTTCAGTCTTATTTTTATTAATCATAATGTGCTTTTAGACTACCCTTATTTACAAAAAATAGTCTTATCACCTAATTTATTAGTATGCATTTTGTATGGCATTATTTATTTTTTGAGGTATGACTCACAAATTTAAAAGTGCTTTTTTTCTCTAATATCATAAACCGACTTTGTCCTTGTTCTTTTTTTTAATAAATTATCTATCGGGGTTTCATAATGTCATTTGTTGCTACAAATTTAATAATACGGCATATTTAGCGTTAAGATAAAAACTTAAGTGGTTTAAAAGCATTTTTTAAAACACATGTTTTTTATAATAAAATTTACCAATAGGATTTAACAAAAAAAACTGTTTTACTGCACCAGTTTTTATTTTTAATCAATACCAATATGACAATTATTAGGCTAGAATATGTGATTTAAAAAGCAAATTACTGTAAATTAATTGATTTATTAATAACAACAATGCAAAAATATGCCCATTCAAGAAAAAAAAAACACACCCCTTACTAAGTTTATTTCGAATCTGGAATCATTTTATTTTTTCCTATTTTGTTTGAACTATTTTTATTTGTTAAGGAAAAGAAAAAGGTTAAATTGAAAAAGGCTAAATTAATATCTTAGTTACAAAACCTATGTTGACAAAGAAGTCATTTTATTTTCAATAAGAAAGAAATGAGACAGTTAGAACCAATATCTGTTAATAGTCGTTATATAGGTTGCAGTATAATTAAAAATCTATTAGTGTTTATTAAACGAAGAAACTATCTTGATTGTTTTATTGGCTATTTTTCTACAATTTAACTGCTTGCAAAAAATCAGAATTTTATAACATATTCTATAAATTTTTATATTTTAAAATGTAATATGTATAACAGACCTAAAAAAATAATTTTAAGCCGAAAATAGCTTTTAAAATTAAAAAAAACTTAGTCTGGCAAGACTATTAAGTTCTTTTCAGAAAAATCACATACCTAGCTAAAAACATCTTTTGATACTTTAAAACTATCTATTTATTAAAACTTAATCTGTCTGTCTACTAAAAAAGGCTTAAATATGTTACTTTAAACCAACCGTTCCGTTCCCAGGGAAAATGTGTCTTTTTGCCAAAAATGACAGTGTGTTTTTAAATTAATAGATGTGGTAGTATAAATATGTTTTAAAATTATGTAGATTCGATGCTAGAGGTATGGAGAGTCAAAAAACGTCAAGCTTCTTTGATAAGGGTTACACCTCTGTGCAAAAGTTTCTTTTCCAATACAAATCCTATGATTCGAAAATAGTAAAAAACTTGCCTGCTTTAAAAATTAAAACTTATTTACAGAGAAATAACAGCTTAATTTATATAAAAAAATATTTGTTTCAAATCAAGTCGCATATATCTTTTGTATAACAAATTATTTAGTTTTTTTTATCTTGGGATTGTCTACGATGGCTTAAAGTCTACTTATTAAAGTAACATGGATGCCTTAGGTGAGAAAGCAGTTTAATAAATATTTAAAGGTTCAAAAGAAAAAAAGACTTTTGCGAGCAAAAGGCTTTACAGTCCAGATACTCAATTGGAAAGGCGAAGCGCTAATGCTAAGAGTTTTGTCGAAGACGGCCTTTCTTAGACATGGGCACAATATTTCAAGCAGATGCGTATTGTCTGACAAATTTATCTGTAACAACGAAAAGAATTCGAACTATTTCGAACGAAAATATGTGTGGGGTGCAAGTTTACCTGCAAGAAAGCTCTAGTACTGGTCAAGTAGTAATTTTAATTTTAAAATAAGTTTTTTAAAATAACAAAATATGTTATTAGAAAAAGCTAAAAATTTAGTGTGGTTGTTATATAGTTTAATTTTTATTAATAACTATTTTGTTTTGTGTGTAAATATTATAATAGGTAATTATTTTCCAAAGATCTTATCGACTTTGGCTAAATGGAGTTTGTCACATGTTTTGTTACTATGGGGTAAATTGAGTCGCAATTGGAAATTGGAAGTGTTTGCGCTATCTTTGCTTCCTTTCTTGGAACATCGAATATTAACACATTCAGTGTCGGAGGTCGTATCTTTATTTTTAAGTATTTTGTTAGGTTTGTAAGTTTGGTATTGTGTGTTCTTAAATAAGTTTTTGTTTTCCTACCTTGTACATAGCTGTTGAAGAAAATGTAGAATTTTTTGTCTTTTACCTTTTACAGTAAATTTTATTTATACAAGGTGTCCCAAAAAAAGGTACTAAAAGATATACAGGGTATCTGCTAAGTAATAGTACATGGAAAAATGACAGACTCCTTACTTGGAATTTCATCATATTTGCCTACACCAATAGTTGATATTAACTGAGATACGGGGTGTTAAAATTAAAACTTTGCTTTGTTTTTTTTAATAATTTTGTGAAAGATAATGCTTTTGCAGAAAATTTTGCAAATATAGGGTTTTATTGAGGACGAAAAAAAATTGTTTTGTGTAATTTTAATGTGTAATGTGCCTGACTTTATTAAAGTTTTTATTAAAAATGGTACGTTATTCATATTTTTTACGTATAAGCACTTACTAAGTTATTAAAGTCGCCAAGGTTACCATTTCAAAAATATTTGAATGTAAAAAATATATTGCGCACCTTTCGCGATGTATTTGCAAATTATTAATAATTTGCAAATATATTTTTTTAAAATAGGCTATGAGAAAACAAATGAACTTAATAGAGATGCAATTGCTATGAAACCGCCATGTTGTTATTTTTTTGTTGATAATTGTAACTTGGATTTGTCAGATAATGTTTAATTTTTGAGTTTATCGTATGTTAACTAATAATACCGAGACGCATTTTTTTCAAACGCAGAAATGCTATATAGGTATGTTGTGTGTATACTCGCACGAAATTTTAAATGGACAAGGAGCCCAGAGACGATATTCGGAACTCTATCCGAATCGAGCACAACCTGATTTAAAGATCTTTAAAAAAAATTACGGCCGATTAAGAGAAACAGGTATTTTTCGTCCTAAACAGGATTCCACAGGTCGCCTGAAGACTATAATTGACGAACAAGAATAGGAAATTCTGGTCGGAAATAAGCACACGTTGCTGCGGCAACTGTAGTATGCAAGTTATCTGCAACACTTTTTACGAAAAGGGCCTTTATCCGTTTTTATACCTTTTTTACGTAAAAAAATATGAAAAAAGTATTGTTTTTATTAAGCTGTTAGAACAACTGTAGTAACAAAGAAAGCGGGCAATTCCCGATGGTTAGGCAACCCGCTTGTCACTAAATAAAAACTGAGCAATACGCTTTTATTTCAGATCTTGACACTGTTATACACAAAACAAAGCATATAGCTTTCCATAAATTAAATAAAAGCTTTTTTAAATATACTTTTGTCCATTTTGTTTTTGTTTTCTTTTGGTAATAGGGTTTGCGATGAAGAAGCCGCAAGCAATTCCCTTAAATTGCGGCTTAAACGTAAGCGTATGCCTTAGTAAGTTTTTTTTAAGCATAAATCGCAATGATAATACTGCAGGGAACGTGAAATTATGTTTTTAAAACTGTTTTTATTTTTTATGGCAAAATATTACCAAAAATTAAAAATACCGTCTAACTTGAAGGTAGACTACTAAAAAAATTAATTAGATACTAAAGTTTTTCTGCTTTTTTGACTTTCCCAAAAATATTTTGTGAAATTGTAACTGATGGCCCTTAAATGCCTTAATGTTTGGTGACGATCATATATTTAAAATAAAACATGAATGTATATTTTATACATTATTTCATTTAAACAAATTATAAAATATTTCTGAACTTTTAAAAAACGTGCAAGCCGCTGTGCTTTTTATGAATGAAGTAAGCCATGTTTGTTTTACAACTATCATCCCCTTACGGACGCCGCACTGCTAAAGATATACTTGCCAAACTTTATAGAGTACCTAAACTGGAAAAGACAAAATACTTTCTGGCTCGAAAGAAAAATTCGAGCCTTTTGGAAGCTGTCAATTCCACCCTTAATCCTTCTGTTAACCTGCCAGTGTTAACAGTTGCTTTTGTTTTTCATAAAATATGTATAATCATTTTTGAGGTCAAGCAGATTAAGTGTAACCTTTCTTCTCTTAATATCAAGAAACCGTTTGGGCTAAATAGCACACCTACCATCAATATGCTTTAAAAGAAAGCTGGAAAGCTGCACGTGTACCACATATCTCCAAGAAAGGATTTTAAATTCTCCATTTTAATTAAACATTTCACTACTTTCAGTTATTTGCTAGGTAAAGCAAAAATTTATCAACTCTCAAATAAAAAAAAATACAAAATTACATCGCAGACAATATGGATTCCGTTATCTTACATAACTTGAACAGGACTCTTAAGTTTCTTAGTAAATTCCAGATTGTTTCTCTTAATATATCCAAAGATTTTGACCAAGTTTGTTATGATGCGCTTCTTAACAAACTTCTTTTCTACGGTATTCCACCTAAGCTTTGTTCCCGGTTCTCCAGTTACCTTTCTCGCCGTATATCAGTTATTGTGTTAAATTAAACAAAACCTAACATAAACATATTCTAAAAGAGGGTCTTGTTACTAGTATGTCGTAGAAGCGGTAATATGAACGTGATGATTTTTAAGACCTGTCAGAAATAAAATTTTTCAATACTATTTGTAGGTATAACGAATTTTGCTTAAAGTATTTTCCTAATATTTTTTTCTTTATTAAAAAAACATAATGTATTTTAAGAGAACATTTGGGATTTACTGTTAAGTCATATTTAATTTGTATTAGATTGTGTGAGTCACAAGAGTGCGTAAATAAATTTGTTTAGAAAAATAGGACAAAAATCATAAAGAAAACTAAAGTAATAGTATACCAAGACTATTTAAAAGATTTTTTACAAAAAAAAATATAAAAAAATAAATGCTTGCTGTAAAGTTCGAATAAACAATAGTATTAAAATATGTTTGAACAAAAATCACAGCTATATTGGATTCCGATAGAAGTGTTAGACAGTAAATTTTTCCACAATTAAAATTCAAGATCTCTAAAAGTTCTAATAATATGTGTCTATTTTTAAAAAGATATGTTACTTTTTACCGATTATTTATGGTCAAATATGGCCAATAAATTTAATTTTTTTATAATTCTTATATTTTTTACGCTTGTCCCATATTGTTAACAGACTTTATATTATCCATTGATGTAATTTTAAATAGATATCATATCTTTACTATACTTTTTATTTTTGTTAAAAATTACCCCCATTAGGGGTGAGCGATATATCACTACCAGCTGATAGCAAACGTTGACTAAAATCGCCAATAACGGCGATTGACTGAAACAGCGATTTTTTATGCAAAATCGCGTCAACTAACATGCAACAGCTAATCGCTTTCCATCGCGTTGAGTGAAATAGAGCAAAATGCAACGTATTTTATTCCAAAAGTCCTTGACTCCATCTTCACGCCCCTCAATGAACTATAAAGCAGAATTACAGTTTTCTATAATATTTCACAGGGTATAATACTTCCAATTTTCAATGCAAAGAAAGGTGTAGAATAGAAGTATAGTAGAATTTTTTTTTGCATGGTAAGATTTAAGACAACGAGTTCCTTTTATAACCTCGGTGATTTAGTACTTTTTAAGTTCGCTTTACCTAACTTGGGGATTCAGTTATTCTACCTAACCCTTTTTTATTATGTGTACCTATCATATAAAAGCGGTGCAGGCAATATTTTTATTATTGTCAATTTCAAGCATACGTGATTATTTCTTCGTGCCAAACCATATAGTTAACAAGGAAAAGGTATATTTAAAACAGTAAGTATTTTACATTATTTCTCCATAAAAAAATACAAGTTTCCTAGTAAGCAGCTGCAGTTTTACAGTTCATGATCAGTACAATGGAGACCGGCAAGTGAAATTATTATGCACGGCAAAATTATTCACCGAGAGCGCTAATAGCCGCAAATGATGATAACACTAGTTTGTAGTTTGGCCTAGTGCAAAAAGTCGCAATCGCGTAACGCTTTTAAATCGCCGTTATTTAAAAATCGCGATCGCCGATAACGGCGTTATGCAAATATCGCTGTTTAGGTCATTCCTAACCCCCATGGATATTTATCATGATAGGTTTAACTATGATGATCCAACTAAACTTTTTATGGCAAAAAATGATCTATTATTAAAAAGTAATAATGATCACCTAATAAAGTAACAACAACTATTTTCCTTTATATTGATTTTTTATTTATTCAATTTAAATTTAATTATTTTCAAAAGTGTATATTTATATTTTGTGTGGATTAATTATATAACGAAAAACGGTAAATCCAAATGTGTTATTAAAAAAAGTAAGTCTAAGTAAATAAATCAAAATATCCTAAAAAAAATAAAAAAGCTTTTTTAAATGCATAACTTGCCTTCATAGTAAACTGAATCGCCTGCGACACAACTTTGTGAAATTGACATTTAGAACTCTTTAAAACATCCAGTATTTATTTTAGTGAAAAAAATTAAACCAATTTTGCAATAACATAGTACTTGGACAAAATACAAAAACAAAAAAAAAACGCTTAAATCAGTAGAGATTAATTAGAAAAAAGAAGAAAGTTATTGTAATTAATATGGAGATATATTTTATCAAGGTTAACATTAAATAAATATAACCTTTGAAATACCGACGTTTATAAATAAGTATATTCAGAAATAAATTAAAAATAAATTAATACATAAATCAAGAAAATGTTTCGAAACGAAACAATATTAAAAATGATCATGGAGCAGCTTGTTGTAGGTAGTGCCAAGAAGTTGGATTTCTCGGGTAAAAGTTTAGTTCATTTTTTGGTATCGCCAGACTTTTAGCGGGCAACGTAATAAATTAAAAAAACCATGCTATAACTGAGTTATACAATATTCTTATTTATTTTATAATACCTTGTCACTACAAATAAAGTTTATCAGTTAAAAGATTACATTCATTGGTAATGAAACATTTTTTAATTTTAAAGAAAAATACAATAAAACCTTAATTTTATACGCAGCAATTATCTCTTATTCCGCAATAAATTTAAGCACTTTCATTACATTCTTAAATAATATCAGAATATACGACATTTATAACTCTATAAAACTATTATCTCACAGTTTTTACTAAAGACGTAAAAACACTGTAAGTATTTACAAGTTTAAAAAAATTGTAAAATAATTTTAGTAAACTTAAAAGTAAATTTGTAGATTTTTTTCTTTAACAAAATTTATTAAAAGTACTCCATCACGTCAGGGTCAAGAGCATTTCAAGGGCATTTTAAGGTCAAATCGCAATCAAATTTGATTGGGTCAAACTGACCACAGATTCGGGTTCAGGGACCTTAAAAACATAAGTATACACTCTTTAAATTTGGTTCCAATTATTTTTGCAGATTTGACCTTGCAATGACCTTGATCCAGACCTAAAGTTCTAAAAGACTTGAACATCTTATCTTTATGTTTGGGGTCGCTGAATCCGAATCCGGGGCCAGTTTAACCCATCAGGTCAGGGTCAACAGCATTTCATAGGTCAAATCTGCAAAATTATTCGCAACTAAATTCAAAGAGCGTATACCTATGTTTTTGAGGTCGCTGAATATAAATTCGTGGTCAGTTTGACCCCATCGGGTCATGGTCAAGAGATATTTAAAGGTCAAATCTACCAAATTATAATTTTACAGATTTGACCACGGATTCGTACTCAGCCACCATGAAAACATAAGTATACACTCTTCAAATTTGATTACAAATAATTTTGCAGATTTGACCTTGAAGTGCCCTTGACCCAGACCAGATGGGGTCAAACTGACCCCGGATTCCGATTCAGTGTCCTTAAAAACATAAAAATACCATATTCAAGTCTGTCGAAGCTTATTTTTTTTTAATTGGGCTGCTTAATTTTGCTGATTTGACCTTGAAATGCCCTTGACCCTGATGTGATGGGGTCAAACTGACCCCGGATTCGGGTTCAGCGACCCGAAAAACATAAAGATATCATGGTCAAGTCTTTGGAAGCTTTAACTATTTTTTTTGTAAAGCTGTGTTATTTACTTGAGTCATGTTAACATAATACAAATGGCTGCAGATGGATCACCAGCGGAACAAAATATACAATTGACAACATGTTAGCTAAGTTTACAGAGCAAAATAAAACTAATTGCGTGCCCATAATTTAACAGTAAACAACCAGTACATTCTTTTGTGACAGTGATCCATAAAACATAAAAAAAAAACAAATTCTGTACAAATGAACTTTTCCCTGTTTTCTATGTGGAATAGCCAATAAACAATAGTCATTCTTATTTTTCTTTTTGTTAATTTTTTTTTTTAATGTTAGTAAGACTTTTTATAAAGAATCCAAAAATAGACATTTTCTTATAAAATCTTATCGGTGCACAGAAATTAAAAAAAAAAAACTGTCAAGACTAATCTTACAGTTAAAAAGCTAATTTTTCGGAAAATAATTATTTATAATATGTTGTTTAAATGAGCTAAAGGCACAGGCTTTCCAAAGAGAACTTTTTTAAAATCGTCTTTTAAATGTTTTGCAGTAATATTTTGAACAGCTTAGGTCAGGGTCAACAGCATTTCAAGGTCAAATCTGCAAAATTATTCGCAACTAAATTCAAAGAGCGTATACCTATGTTTTTGAGGTCGCTGAATATAAATTCGTGGTCAGTTTGACCCCATCGGGTCATGGTCAAGAGATATTTAAAAGTCAAATCTACCAAATTATAATTTTACAGATTTGACCACGGATTCGTACTCAGCCACCATGAAAACATAAGTATACACTCTTCAAATTTGATTACAAATAATTTTGCAGATTTGACCTCGAAGTGCCCTTGACCGAGACTACAGATGGGTCAAACTGACCCGGATTCCGATTCAGTGTCCTTAAAAACATAAAAATTACCATATTCAAGTCTGTCGAGCTTATTTTTTTAATTGGGCTGCTTAATTTTGCTGATTTGACCTTGAAATGCCCTTGACCCTGATGTGATGGGGTCAAACTGACCCGGATTCGGGTTCAGCGACCCGAAAAACATGATATCATGGTCAAGTCTTTGGAAGCTTTAACTATTTTTTTGTAAAGCTGTGTTATTTACTTGAGTCATGTTAACATAATACAAATGGCTGCAGATGGATCGCCAGCGGAACAAAATATACAATTGACAACATGTTAGCTAAGTTTACAGAGCAAAATAAAACTAATTGCGTGCCCATAATTTAACAGTAAACAACCAGTACATTCTTTTGTGACAGTGATCCATAAAACATAAAAAAACAAATTCTGTACAAATGAACTTTTCCCTGTTTTCTATGTGGAATAGCCAATAAACAATAGTCATTCTTATTTTTCGTTTTGTTAATTTTTTTTTAATGTTAGTAAGACTTTTATAAAGAATCGAAAAATAGACATTTTCTTATAAAATCTTATCGGTGCACAGAAATTAAAAAAAAAACTGTCAAGACTAATCTTACAGTTAAAAAGCTAATTTTTCGGAAAATAATTATTTATAATATGTTGTTTAAATGAGCTAAAGGCACAGGCTTTCCAAAGAGAAGTTTTTTAAAATCGTCTTTTAAATGTTTTGCAGTAATATTTTGAACAGCTTAG
>JAHBCN010006550.1:0-48152 GCA_019359885.1 Listronotus oregonensis
TTTAATTTACCTAAATATTAGCCAAAAGTTTAAAAATTAAAAAAAATAAATAATTATTTAACATTCAAAGGTTTTTTTTTAAATAAATTTAATTTAATTAATAAATAATATAATTTACTGAATTTTCATAATACGAAAAAATAAGATTTTGTGAGTTAAATAAACCCAAATTTTAAAAATTGTTTTTCATAGCCCCCCACTTTTATTCAATGGTATTACTATTAAAATTGATCCAAAGTGATTTTCAACGAAAAATTTTTTAATGTGTTAGGAATTTCAAAAATTAAAAATTGGAAAAATTTTCCCCTTTAATGCTGCATCTAACGAAAAAATTGGGGGCCATAAAAAAAAAAAAAAGGTTTAAAAGGAAGAGTTTGACAAAATTTTGGGGAACCCCCGGGCAAGCCCCCCCTGGATTTTTGTTATTAAAAATTTTTTTTTGTTTAATTCATTTCCCTATTTTTTTAATTTTTTTTTAAATTTAAAAGGTCCAAAACAAATATTTTTTTTTTTTTCTCTAAAGTTACTGAACCGATGTTTAAAATTTCGGGGGAAAAATAGATGACTGGGGTACCTAATTAAAAAAAAAATACCCTGTGAAACCCAAAAATTTTTTTTTATTTTATTTTAAGTAAAAATTTTGGCCCCACATAAGGGGGGGAGGTGGGGCTGCAGGACCTTATATATATATATATATATATTATATATATATATATATATATATATATATATATATATATATATATATATATATATAAGGGGAAAGGGGTAGTCTTGACCGACTAGTTGAAAAAAAATTTCCCCCTTTTTGGGGGTTTCAATTAGGTAAGAAAACCCTTTTTTTCCCAAACGCCCATTTTGGAAATTTTTTTTCCCTTTTTCAAGGGTGAAAGAAAAGTTTTTTTTGGGGGGGTCATTATAAGAAACATAATCAATTTATTGTTTAATTTAGTTTCCCCAAATTTTTTTAATTTAAATTTTTTTTCATTAAAATTTTAGTGTTTTTTTTGAGAAACCCCGAAGTTTACATATCGAAATCAAGATCAGTAGTGGTATTATCACACAAAGGAATGTTGCCCCGATATTACCACTACTGATATTGATTTCGATATTTTTAATTTTTAAAGTTTTTCCCAAAATTTTGAAAAAAAACAAAAATTTTTTGTTAAAAAAATTTTAAAATTTCCCAAAAAAATTTGAACACTAAGTTTTAAAAAAAAATTGTTATGTTTCTTATAATAAACCCAAAAAAATTTTTTTACCCGAAAAAAAAAAATAAATTTGGGGTTTAAAAAAAAGAGTTTTACTTCACCCCCAGACCGAATCCCCAAGAATTTGGAATCTTTATATATATATATATATATATATATATATATATATATATATATATATATATATATATATATATATATATAATATATACCCAAAAAACCGAATAATTTGCAAAAATTTCAGATATATAGGGCGACCCTTTTTAGGTAAAGGCTTCAGTAGGTTGTTAAATAAGTTTTGTCGACAAAAACATACTTTAAGTCTGGAAGAAAATTTGTACTCTAGCTAACTTACATAAGAAAATCAATTACCTCAGCCTAATCCAACATTGTCAACACCGATTTACAATCTAAAATGACTTGTGTACGACGCAACGTAACTTTACGAAGATAATTAATTCTGAAAATTAATAGAATTTTCCGAGAATTGTAATCAACTTAATATATAATAGTTGCAGTGCCTACGTATGAGAACAATTTTAATATCATTTACCCAATAACCATACAAAAGGAATCGATTTTGGATCCGATCCTCGTAAAGAATCGAATAACCAATACGTCACGTTTATTTTTTAAAGAGGGGATCAGGAATTATTTCTATTTATTTGGCCACCAATCCGAATCATCTTTAGTTTTTTTCTTACAAAGGGAACCTCGATACGAATGATACTACATAATCCAGACGATAAATCAGCGTCAATGGTTTTAAATGGAGCCCCAGCTGTAATAATTTTAACCTGATTTTGAAGTGTTGTAACTCTTGGCCAATATAAGGCCCTATTACTTTATTATTTCTTTTATATTTAAATCATATTAGAAAACTATGCGAATTCTCCATTCCACTAGGAACACACAGTTCTGTATTTCAAACGGAAATATATATACAGTAAGGCAGAGAACTGCGAACATAGGACAATCCTAGACGATTTTGGATGCCTAAACCGCCGCGCCGCACGCATTGCTTATCGATCAATAATCTTCCAGCAACAATTTCAACGCGCGTCGCCGGGCAAGCGATCAATTCACCTTTATTTCTGAAATAATTCTTTACTATCGAACGCTCGACAGCTATAGTTAAAAAGTTTCGATTATTCGCGACCAAATTTTTTTTTATTAAATAATTATTAATGGATGTTTACGAACTGAAGAAAAAATTAAAATTATTGAATGGCATCACCGTGGAAATCCTGTGGGGGGGAATTAGGGGAATATTTATTAATTTATTTCCAAAGGCCACTCAAGATTTCTACTATTCACCGAGTCATTAAAAACTTGACATTTGGTTGTTTAACTCCGAGAAAACATAAACATGATATGCCCCGAAGAAAACAACGAAAGGGAAATGAAGGAAATTATGGTAGTGGCAAGCGTTATTGAAAATCCTACAATTTCCCCAATACTATTGCAGAACAGGTTGATTTGAGCAGAAGATCGTGGGAAGAGTGCTGAAAAAAAAAGGATACCGATCCTCAAAGTAAGAAACCCAGAAATTTTCCCCGATGATCATTTTAGGAGAATGCAATTTTTGAAACTGTAATGGAAATGGAAAATAACAAAAAAATTTCATACGAAACATTGTTTTTTCTGATGAATCGACATTTTCCAATTTTATGGTCGTCACAATCCTGCCCTAACCCGTTAATGGTCAAAGGAAAATTCATCGGTTTTTTTGAGTTAAGGACACAATATCCTCAAAATTAAATATCTGGGGTGGTATGTTGGGAGAAAATATGATTGGCCCATCGTCATTGATGGTGCTCTTACTGGTCCCAAATATCTGAACTTTTTCAGCTTCGCATTGTTCCAGAAATTAGAAGACTAGCAGGCAAGATTTGCAGATATTTGGTTTCAACATGACGCTGTCCTGCTCTAACAGTGTGTTGGTTCAAGAATATTTGAATAACACTTTTACAAACAGGCTTATGACAGGACGCGGAACCATCTTATGGCCCGCCGATCACCTGATCTCTCACCCAACGATTTTTTTCTGAGGTCACGTAAATCACAAATTTATGGAGAATAGGGTTTAATCTACAAGAATTGCAATTGCAAATTGAGAATTTTAGAATATTACCCCTAATATTTTAGCAAATGTCAGAAGGCGTTTTTATGACAATCTGGTTATTGTTTGCCCAAGAAGGTTTTATTTGGCATCTTCGATAAGTAGAAGGAGTTTTTTCTTTTTTTTTTGTTATTTCTGTGAATGCAGATTTATTTATTTTTTAAGAACATCTTTAAGTCTTATTATCTATTAGAGATTTTTTTATTTTATTGAAAAACTGTTGGTTCTTAAGACCGTAGCAAACGTTTCGGTCTCGAAAACAACTAATTTTAAATTTATTGCTGATAAAAAATACGTTTCATTTTGTGACGGAAGGCTCCTGCAACCTGCCTTTGAGATGCATTCTCTTACTGAAAATAAAAACGCAGTACACAAACAAAAAGTTGGCAGATAATTCCCCGATTATCCCCCCTTCCCACCAGTCCCAACCAAAATGAGCCATGTGAGGAAACGACGGAATTAAATGAAACCACAAAATATCGGTATTTAGAATTGGGGACATCCAAAATTGTCCAGGAGCCTCCTATGTTCAGTACGGTGCGTTTATTGTATATATAATTGCACCTCAAAAAAAAGCAGGCTAAAAACAAGTGGATCTGCATAACAGACAGCCAAGCGTCACTGGGGACACTAAACCCCTAAACGCCCAAGCTGACATAAAGAACTGAAGTCCTGGGACAACGCACAGGGGGTACCAGACATTGAAAAAAGAAGGCGACGAAAAAGCGGATGAGCTTGCAAGACCATCCACCCATATTTTGGACCAGAACCTACCCCTGGAGTCCCCAAAAAACCACAGCACAGGCAACCCAGCGAATGGATTCAAAACAAAAACGAAGAATACTGGGAAACCTCAGTAGAATTAGACATGGAAAAAGCTTCATAAGAGGCCCATCCAAAAGAAGGAAGGAAGAACATCTTAGACAAGGTAAAAAAAGATTCGCTGTAGGGTTGCACAGGGCACGAAAACCCCAAGAGAACACCTACACAAGATAGGCTCATACAATGGGGACCCAAGTTGCAGAATCTGCGACAGGGGGGAAGAAACAACCTACCATATCCTGTGCGAATGTAAAGCATTGAATCACAAAAGACAGGCATTATTTGGGCAATCGGAAATGAGCCCACAGGAATATATCAACCAATCAATCTCGGGGTTATACCAAGGAAGTTTAAAGGTGTATGGAAGCCCAATGCTATGGCCCATTCGATCAAAAAATGTCCAGCCCAGTATGAAAATAACTGTCAGAGTGAAAATTTAATGTGTCTTTACTTACACACTGATAAATCAGTGTAATTAGGCAACACATTATACTTTATGAGAGCCGTAATGGTCTTAGGTTGTCTAAGGTTTTGGGGGCAAGGGCGTGCGGCGCGTGAAACTATATCCGCCCTGTATCGTCAACCGTCGTCGTCTCATCATTCGTCATTTTTGTTGTGGTTTTGCCTTTGTGCCGATTGTTCTGCTTTTGTAGTACCTATATTTTGTGCTTGCAGAAGTTTTTTTGGGTTGATAAAAACCTTCTTATTTTAGTGATTAGTGTTTATTAAATTGTGACTATAATTTTGTGTTTATTGTTTTTTTACTTTAATATCGTAACAAAATGATTAGAGGTTGTATGGTTTGTCTTGCAAATCCAAGGGTAACATACCCCATTTTTAATTTAGTGAGTATTTCTTATATTTAAATTAGGTGCTTTTATGAGACGTAACGTTAGTAACCGAAAAAATAATAATATATCAATTATGAATAATAAAATAATGAAAATTTCATAGGAAATAGCACTGGGAAAAGTAAGGCAATCTTAACTATCTTTTAGATGATTTAAACAATGTTTGTGCATTTCTGTGGATTATTAAAAAGAAATAAGCTTCACATTTAGGTACTTTTATTTCATTTAATAATTTAGTACATTCTTTTAACGGATCAAAATTATTAATTACTGGGCAGACCAGGCAAATTTTAATATATACAGGTCCCTTTAATTGGATGAAAGAAAGTACAATTTTATGCTAAAGTTTCTTTTTGCTTTTTCTGTATTTGTTTAAAAGAAATTAGATTTTTGGTTTCTTAAACTTACATTATCAACTTTTAAGCTCGACATAAATGTGACACATAATATTTAATGGATACTGTTACAATGATACCTAGGTACCAAAGGTTACTAAACATTTTTAACCACTGTTATTCTGTCTCATAAATGTTTGTTATTAGTGAAAAGTATATGCCTAAAAAGCAGTTATATCACTTTTATTGTACAACCAGAATCTTAGGAATAGATTAAACTCATTTACACTATCTTGCCCTTCTTTTATCACAAAATTGGTGATAAGTACATGAAACTATCATACAATGTTTGAAATTTATTTTAAAAAATCTTGTCTTTATTTATTTACAAAGATTTTTGGTAAAAATACAAAACTCACAAAAATATCGACCATTTAAATAGAAGGTTTTTGTCCATATTATATCAGATGATATAAAATCCAATATAACACAATAATTTTAAATATTCTATGGTAGTATCGTTTAATAACCAATAATTTTGTGCAAAAAATAGAAAAAACAGTGAATGCTTGAATTTGAAATTTGATGATGTCAACTTTATAGATAGTAACAAAGAATTATGGAAGTCCGGCTCTGAACTATTATTCATTGCGCAAACTCCGCGGGGCCAACCCCCCTATTCCCGCTGCCCTGCACGCCTGGACAATTTTGTTCTACAGTATTGGGCTTCCATACACCTTTAAACTTCCTTGGGTTATACAGACTTGTAGAAAACAAGACAAATTGGACTATTGGTATAAAAGATAATGGAAGATTACGCACAAATGCCTCCGGTAGTGAATTATGACGGCTCCCAGGGAAGGAGAAACTCTGCGATGTTTCTGAGTAAAGATTGCTTGCTCAGAGTGCTGTTTTCGTAAATATCATAGTTGAACCTATATTAACAAATTTCCTACAGAAAAATCATGGAATTAGTTACTATTATGCATCCGAATGGTGTGAAATTAAATGTTAATTTATAAACCTGAAAATTTTAATAATTAGTTTAAGAGGAAACCTTACGATGGTGAGTTTTGGTGTTTTTTATTATTTTTTCTTTTTTTAATTAAAACTAACACAACATTTTTGTGTAAAATCTTAAGAAGGAAGTTTAAAAAACGGGGGAGTAAACTTTTCTTTTACTATTTTGCTTACTATTTATTGTGCCGCTGTGCGTAGTTATATTGTTACCGAATCTGTTTGTTTTCATAACCTTGCCAAGAAGTTATAAATACTATATAAATTAGAAAAAAAAATGAATGTAATTTTAATAGTAATTGCAGCACCATTTCAATCCGTGTAACATATAGAACTGTTATTGTTTTGATTTTCCTGGAAATAAAAGTAAAAATAAATTATCACCTCCATTAATTTAAAGTACATTTATGATAAATACATAGGAAAATTTATAGAAATTATCTGCCATAGGTCATGTACAGGAAGTACTCCATCATTTTTAAAAATGCATAAAAGTAAAGGTATGCATGTGATAGAGTTGTAGAGTCAATTACCGTTATTATTTACATCAAATAATTATTTTATAATTTCCAAAGATTTTAATCTATGTTGTTAAAAATCTGTAACGTAAAATTCGAAAAAACAATCCCAAATCGATATCAACATTAAGTTTCACTCTTTAAAAAGTAAAAAACATTCATTAATTAAGTAAGGATGATTTAAACGATTTTTGACCCCCCTGCCCCCATGTAAGGGTACAGCAACGGCCATTAAATCTTGGGCAATTCTTTTTCCCTTTCGTAAAATAGGCTTATGCCACCTTCTACTGAAAATAAATACCTGTTGAAAAATCTAATAAAGAAACAGGTGTCCATTGTCAGTGCTTAATTTTTTTTTTAAATGCCAAACTTAACTTTGGATTAAAAAGTATTTATTATTCATTATATTGAGCAGAGAAGTTGGCCAGAAAGAAATGTGGCGGAAGAGCTTAACATCCCAAAGAGTCAAGGCCGTAGCCAGTGGGGGGGGTCAGGGGGTCAGAACCCCCCCCCCGAAATTTTCACAAAAGAAAAAAACTATGAATACAAAGAAGTACTACCACAGATTTTTTAATATTATAATATTAAGAAATCTGTGCTACTACTATAGTGAATCATTTTGGTAATGCTAGGTTTTGAGGCGGAAAACAAAACATTGAGTACAAACGCGTGCGGGCAGCGATGTTCAGTTTTAGTTTGAGAGTATCGTAGGTTGCAGCGCAAGGATCGCGGTTTTACAATCTGAGTTGCAGTATCTTTTAATATTATACAGGGTAACCCAACGAAAAGCTTGCATCCCTATTTGTGACTCTCCTGGTATATTTTGAAAAAAACTTTCGGACACGTCAATTTTGATTTTTAGGGGGACGTCTCTTCATCTATAGCCGTACAATACAAGGTTGGTCCAAAAGAAGTTATTGCGTTGTACTTTAGATTTTTAAATGGAAACCTCGATTTTTTTTTGGATTCTCCAAAAACTTTATAACTTTTGTTAATAAAGTTTATACCTATCTTCAATCGTTGTAAAGCTATTTACAATTATAATAAAATTCCAGAAAAAGTGATAATAAGGAAATATATCGTAAAAATATTAATCAATTAGTTTCCATAGTAACAAGACTTTAAAATTAAAAACAACCCTACTAGAATTAAAAAAAAAAACAAAAAGCAACCTACAGTCATACGCAAATTAAAGGTAAAGTAAAAATTAATTTTCTATTAAGTAGGTGGTAATAAATGCTGAAAGTGTTGTCCTCCATGGAACAATAAATATTTTTTTCATATATATTTCTCAAATTTTCAAGCATGTATGAAATTATTTTTCTACGTTCAGCCGTAATCCGCTCCCGAAGATCTTAAATAGAATCTAACTTCGTACTAAAATCTTTACTTTTCAAATACCCCCAAAGAAAGTAATCTAAAGAACTTGAGTCCGGAGATCTCGGCGATCACTCAATGGGGCCTCGTCTGCCGATCCATTGATTCGGGAAATGCGTGTCTACTATCGTACTGAAGCCACGTAGTGCGGTGGTGCACCATCTTGTTGGAAGTAAATATCATTTTCATTAAAATTAACGCTATTTTCTATTATTTCGGTAATTCGTGGTTCTATTGTATTTTCTAACATGTCCAAGTACGTCTTGCCCGTCAAGTTTCTAGGAATAAAGGAAGGTCCTACAATATGATTTACGAAAATGCCGGCCCACACATTTATTTTTTCAGGAGATTTCGGTTGTACCTCTCGAAACAGATGTGGATTTGAGTCACTCCAATATCGACAATTATTTCTATTTACAGCACTATGGAAATAGACCGTACACTCACTCGAGAAACAAATATTAAATAACATGATTGCATTGTTGATTAAAAGTTGGGACACAATCGTCTTCATGAAGCTCATGGACAAGTTTTATCTTATACGGGTGAAATTAATTGTCTTTCAAAATTCTCTGTGCTGTTAAGCATGTAAATCCTTAAGAAGTAGCCAGTCCACGAGTGCCTTGGGTGTCGTCAAGTGCTACGTGTTCCATCACTGATAATTCTGCGACTTCATTTCTAACTGGTCGATTTTTTAATGGCGATTACGGCGAATAATAGATGAAGATCCAGTTTCTCAAATTTTCTCATTAATTAGCCACATACTCATCGTTAATATTTTTGTCTGAATGTAATGCATTAAAAAACCGGACAGTAGCTTTTGTAATGCCCCCATTTTAATAATAGAGCATTATTATTTTTACCCCTTCATGAACTGAATAAATTATTGTTTAATATTTATCAGAACTAGGTAAGTTTACAATTTGAAATCAAAGACAAAGTTTTCCTATGACATATGATGTCACTGATGCTATATGTTTTCTTGATGGTATCCATGATTATTATTTTTAGCCATGCAATCGATTATTTTAAGTATTGAGTTAAGTTGGTCAAATTTTAAAATAAACTTAAATAACTTTACAACGATTAAAGATAGGTATAAACTTTATTAACAAAAGTTACTAAAAACGTCATAGAGAATCCAAAATTTTTAAAAAATTGGGGTTTCAATTTAAAAATCTTAAGTGTAATGCAATATCTTATTTTTGGACCACCCTGTATTGTACGGCTATAGATAAAAATACTCCCCCATAGAAATCAAAATTGACGTGTCCGAGCGTTTTTCCCAAAATATACCAGGAGTCACAAATAAGGGTGCGACCTTTTCGTTGGGCCACCCTGTATGTAGTACCCCGAAAAGATCACCCAATTTTGCAGAGTCGATACCCCTGACACAAAAGGCTAACCCCCCCCAAAAATTATTCCTGGCTACGGCTTTGCAAAGAGTACTATTCATTTTAATAAAAAAAATGGCAGGAAACACACTAATTTGAGAGAAGAGCTGGAAATGGTCGCTTCAAACTATCGAATCAAAAACAAGACAATAATTTAGTTAATGTTTTAAAAAACCAACCATTTAAATCTATAGTTACAGCAAAAACGGAAAGCAATTTCACAGCATCGGTTAGAACGGTACGGAGAAGAATAAGGCAAATATCCGAATTGCGCTGCCACCCGGCAGCCATAAAACCGTTTTTAACAAATGCAAATAAAAAACAACGCATTAGATTTCATAGGCGTGCGCACAGTGGATGCCGTGGGTGCCGTGGCACCCCCACTAGTCTGAAAAAGATTACTGTATTTAAAATATGAAAATTATTTATCGAAGTGTGTAAGTTTTCACGGCCGATTTTAACTACATTATATGGGTTTTCCGGGCTTCTTTGCCGTGGTCTCTTGATATTTCTACCTGACGTTTCGTCTACTACTGCGGCAGACATTATCAAAGGTGGGTCCGAGGTCGAAGAACTCTTCCTGACGAAACAGTCAACAGTCAACCGTGAGCCGTCAGGAAGAGTTCTTCGACCTCGACCCACCTTTGATAATGTCTGCCGCAGTAGTAGACGAAACGTCAGGTAAACCAAGAGACCACGGCAAAAAGCCCGAAAACCATATAATGTAATGAAAATTATTATTTGATAAGGTTCGATTTAAAAATTACAATCCTTAGATTCAAATGTATAAAATGTATCGTATCCAGTTTTATTCACTTCATTATTATTATTATTATTATTATTATTATTATTATTATTATTATTATTATTATTATTATTATTATTATTATTATTATTATTTCACATGAAGTATCCCATGTGTATCCCATGGCATCTCGACCCCATTCGTATCGAAGACCACTCCTCGCGTCCGCTTGGTCAGTGATCTTCGGCCAAATTCATTTGCCTCAGTAAACGAAGAGACCCAAGGACAACAGAATTCTGCATTTTCATCGCCAGTTGTCGGATGAATGTTGGCATGCGGGAATACACTTCAGCTCCCCCAACACATTTTCCTTCATGCCTCCCAAAACGCCGACAATCAGGACAACCAATCGCACGTTATACTCCGGATAGAGCCTCCGAAGTTCGCCAAGAAGATCCTGATATTTGGCTCGTTTCTCCCGTTCCTTCATATCAATGTTAGTTTCCGCTGGGGCGGAGAACTCAATCACATACATGGAATTATTCCTTTTATCAAGGAGAACGATTGGAAATGCATAATTTCAATATATGCGACAGTTATCATTTTCCACTACTGCCTCGATATCGCCGGGAGCAAATGGCAGAATTGCTGTTTCTTCGATGCCGTAATAATGTTTGAGGTGATAATAAAGTACCCGAAGCCCATCGTTATGTCGGTGGATGTAATTACTAACAGCATGCACTGGACAAGCTGACAATAAGTGCATAAGTGTTTCGGGTTGCTGTCGACAGGCTCGACAAGCAGTATCAGGAATGTTAGAAAACTGACTTCGATATACCAATGTGTTTATCACCCCATCCTGGCATACTAGTAGGAAACCTTCGGTCTCAGACTTGAGCTCAGCAAATTTTAAAAACCCAAACGTGAGGTTTCGAGATAGATTAAGTCTTTCTATGTTTCGATAAAATACTCCGTGTTGCGGCTTATTAATGTGATCTTCTAAGAGCATCTGCTGTTCTGCTTTTTTAACTGCAATTCTTACGGCTTTAGTCTCAAGTCTTGTAAGTGATTGGTCGTCGTTTGGATCTATTGCAAATCTGAGACCGAATTTCTCCGCTGCCTTAAATAGAAACGCTCCAACATTAGCTATTTCGTGTGCTCTTACCAGCTGCATTAGTGGATCATACTATTGGCAACTTGACAAGCAAGACTTAAAATAAGTCGATCATGCATACACTCCAAGCTTAAAAAGCCACGACCTCCCTGGTGGCGTGGGAGGTAAATACGGGATGTTGATGAGCGCGGATGGATGCTACGGTGAAGATGCATCATTTTTGGTGTGCTGACGTCCAGCTCGCGTAGTTCCTCTCGCGTCCACTTAACCACTCCAAAAGAGTAAAGCAATACAGAAACTGCTAGCATGTTAGTAGCAAGAACCTTATTTATTCCAGATAATTCGGATTCTCAAATTACCCATAAACGTCGCCTGTAACTGCTTCTATGCTCGTTCTTTACAGCTCTTAACATCTTGAGTCCGGTTTTGGTCGATTCCTAAATATCGATAATTCTCGTTGTTTTCTAGAGGGCGTAGCAGCGCACTATTGGCAAGCTGGTCAGCTTCTAAATCGTTTCCGTACCGGCCCTTATTTAGCTTAAGCTTTGCACACTCGTCGAGGCCGAACTCCATTCCAACATCTCTGGTATATTCGTGAACCACTTTAAGAATCTGCTGTATTATGCTGTTATTATTATTATTATTATTATTGTTATTATTGTTATTATTATTATTATCTTGGCACCCACACCAGCTTTACCCTGCGCACGCCTATGTTAGATTTGCTCTACAATTTTACTTGGAACCTCCGATTTTTTGGGAAAATATAATAATTACCGATGAAAAAGTGTTTCAGGTCGTGCTACAATGGGATACTTAAGGTATATAGGCCTCAAGGAACACGATTTGATGAAAAATATACCCAAAAGGACAGAAGTAGTGGGCGATTTTCGGTAAATGTTTGGGGGTGGCTGAGTGCACAAGGACTTGGTGTATGTTATTTTATCGAAGGAAGGTTCAATGCGGAGGTATATATATATAGATCTGCTACAGAATATCATGCTTCTTTCTGTACTGGATCGATTTCCAGACAGAAATTTTATATTTCAGCAAGATAAGTGTCCCTTTCATAAGGCCCGGCCAGTCGATGAATGGATGGAAGAGCAGCGTATCAGGGTTTTACCGTGGCCCGCACGAAGTCCGGATTTAAATGTTATGGAAAATGTTTGGGGCCTATTAGTTAACAAAAAAAAAATAGGGAAAATGAGTTTAGGCCGCAAAATGTAAACGAACTTAAGCATAAAATTTTAGAGGCGTGGAATGAGTTACGAGGAAATCCGGACTACGCCCGGGCTTTGGTCCATTCGATGCCTGGAAGGCTAAACTCCGTCTTATAAAAAAAACAGGGCCGCAATAAAATATCAAATTTGTTTGGAAGAATATTTAAGTTTGTTTGAATTAATTAAATTGTTAATTAATTTAATAATTTGTTAGTTTTTATAAAATATAAATATTTTCTTTTACCTTTTGCTTTATTTATAGTAATATAAAGTAAAACAAGGTAAAAAAGAGCGATTTACAAAAATTGACAGAAAAGTCAAAATTTGACAAATTTTTTGCCCAAAATTTAATGGCCGTCACTGTACAAAAAAGACCCCTGAAATTTCCCAGAATTTTTAAAAGGTGTTAAGTGGTGTAAATATATAAATAAAAACACTTTTTTTGAATTTTTCGACAACGATATCTCTTGAACGAATCAACCAATTTCGACATGTTTGGGGGCGCTCGAAGCGTTTTTTTGAGGTTAAAAGCGAATTCGTTTTTGGGATCGGTTGATACATCCGTTTAAAATTATTAAAAAAACTTTTTTTAATTTTATTTTTGGGATTTCTTAAAATCTACCGATCGTTTGGTGAAGCTTTTTTAAATACAAATGCAATTAAGGTAGTTTGGTGGCCTTGAATTGAGGCACGAGTCTAAGGGTCTAACACATTTACAGCAATATCGAGTGCGCGCACCTCCACTCGCCTACGGCAGCCGTGACGGTCGAGCGTAACAGGAAAAATGTGACAATTTTTTTTAACATTGCTATAAAATTTCTCCCATACGTCAATAAAGAAATTTGCTTCAAAAATCGTATATCAAAACAATAATTTTGTGTAAAATTTCGGTGATGCCGCCCATTTTCTTCAGTGTCCAGGGGCGGCGCTACGGTTTAATCCGGCCCTGCATACATACTTGTCTAATTGATAATATCCTTTATGAATTATAGACATTGATTACTGTAAATGAAAAAAGAAAAAGTTGTTTTTTACGCGATAAAATACATTTCAATATACTTACCTTGGGTAATTGAAATATTGTTACTTTCAGCCGTAGCCAAGTAAATAGATAAGTATTATCAGAGCTATAAACAATGAAAACCTTCATTAAGAATTATCGTTACTTGAATTGTTTAAAACTTAGATATTAAACAATTATTGTAAGTTATTACGATTACTGGAAAAATTTCCATTGATACATTCAGCTTTTACGAAATCAACATTGCAATGCTAGGGACAAACAAGTATTAGTCCATATCATTAAAAGTAGTAAATCCAATTGTTATTATTACATAGATTATTCCTAATACTCCAAAAGATTCCTTTTTTTTCTTTCCCAGTCAATATACACAAAATTTTCTCAAAATCTAAAATTTACCCGTCGGGAATTGAAATTTTGAATTTAGATATTTTAAACAGTAGAGCTATTGATGCAAACAAATTTCTCTACGGATATAGTAAGTATCTCTGATCGTGTTGAAGGGAATACTCAGTACAGTATACACTTGAAAACGATCAGAGATGTTTACTGTTCGAAACGTTGTGAAAAAATTAAATTAAGACAATGAAAGTCCGAAAAGAAGTTTTTATTCAATCTGCAACATTGTCTAGAACCTTTAGATAAACGGTAAAAATAGTGCACTATTTGAATTTAATAATATACATATATAAAACAAAATAACCATTCAAAAGTATGCACTTTGAAGTACTTAAGAGTGCATTTACGCTACACCTTAGGGCTCGGGCGAAAGGACGCGGAGACGGTGGGCGGAGACTAACAAACTCTCACTATCACAATTTTCGTATAGCCGCATTTAAAAATATTATATTTTATTTAGGTTCTTCCAAATTCGGTGTATCGATGCGATTGCAAGCCTACAGGAGATAACGTTTTTCGGTAACTATTTTTCACCTAAATGACATAAATTATACACCATTTTAAAGGTAAGGAAATAATCTATCCCTCTGTTGTAACGGATTTTTGAAATATGAGTCGAGTTAAGAGAAAATAGTATCTAAACATAACCGATTTTAGGGTGATTTTCACTCAAGGAAATATTTAAAACTAAATCCAAATTTAAAAAACTATTACAGCAGAAGCCTAGATTTAAGTGTTGGCTTTCATATAGTTTTTGAAAATTAGTGATAACCCCAAATTGGATCCGATTTTCGCGGCGCGAATGGTCTCTTAAAGTTACATTTTTATAGAGATTTAACAATTATTATTATTGAAACTATACGGTTTTTAAATGTAAAAATTTCGCGTTTCATCGAAATCCAAAAAAGCCGAAATTGAAAGTTTGATATTTTTTCCTGTATGTAAAAAAAACAGTTTTATTTAAGCAATATCAAACAGTAGGTATTAAAAAATAAATCTGCAAAAAATATCAGTTTAAATAATTATTACAATAACTATGAGCAAAAATTTATGCATAGTACGTCGAAATTGAATTTTAATTAAGAAAAAAAAATTCAAATCTTTATAAAACTGTTGTTGTCGGAAAATTTAGGCTTTCTTTTATAAGTAACCTCGATTATATATTTTTCTGTAACAAATTTCTATCTAATAGTATTAATCAAAGAGTGGGCCATGGAAATTCCAAGAAAACTTTAAGACATTGCGCATGCGCAGTAAGCCGACTGTAATTTTGTTAGAAGTTGAGATATTAAAAAAAAATTAAACAAAAGTTGTAACTAAGATCACAATCTACAACTTTTATTTGAAACTTTTTTTATGTTTTTAGAATTAAAGAAGTTTTAATTTAAACAATTAAAAATTATAAACATTCGCTATTTTGGGAAACCCCAGGTCACATCTCTTGAAGAAAATTTTTTGATATGATGGACATAGGCGTGCGCACAGTGGGTGCCGTGGGTGCCGTGGCACCCCCATTAGTCTGAAAAAGATTACTGTATTTAAAATATGAAAATTATTATTTGATAAGGTTCGATTTAAAAATTACACGCGAACGCACCTTCTCGAAAATGAGTATGGTAAAATCAAAATTAAGATCCACAATACGCGAAGAACGTTTAGAAAATCTCCTGGTTCTATTTGTGGAACAGGAATTAGCCGCAAATATTGATTTAAGAACTGTGATAAACGAATTTAAAAAATTGTACCTTATGAAAGAAGAATTATTTTATAATAAATAATATATAATGTACTCGGTTTGTTATTACTTCATAAATATTTACCAAACATTCCTAAAAATTTATTCCTATTAATTTTTTATTAATTAATTTTAATAATAACAATGTATTAATATCGATATATTGTTCTTCATAGTTTTATTTACTTCCTTATTATTATTATTATTATTATTATTATTATGTTTTCAAGCCACACGGCTTTGCACTCCCTCTAAGGGGAACATTCACTCATCCCAGATATCTTCAGATATCAAAAGGATTGAGCTTTGTGGGAACCCTTTCCATGTTTTCGGGCTCTAGATTCTCTTAGGTTTTGCTGTATTCCCCACAAATTTCCAGACAGTCCGAGCGGTAGCACTGCCTTTTGCATAGCCTTATACAATTGTACACCGAGGCCTAGTCCCTTGATGTTTTGTAAAAGAGTTTTTGGTATAATGCCAGTTGTTGATAAAATTATGGGGATCGTTTGGACGTTATTCATTCCCCACTGTCTTTTTATTTATGTTTCTAGGTTTCTGTATTTGGCAATCTTTTCATTGTATTTCTCCCATAGGTTGTTATTGTTCGGGATAGCGACATAGATCAGTGTTGTTTTCCTCCCAACTTTATCCACCAATACAATATCTGGTCTATTGTAAGCAACAGTTTGGTCTGTAAGTACAGTTCTGTCCCAGTACAATTTAAATTCATTGTTTTTGAGAATAGGTTCCGGAGTATACTTATAGTAAGGCAATTTTTCATTCTGTAAAAGCTTTAGCTACTCTGCCAATTGTTGATGGAGTATCTTGGCTGCTGAATCGTGCCTTTCCTTATACTCTGATGCTGCAAATGCTTGGCAACCCCCCGTTATATGCTGGATTGTCTCCGATGTTTGACATCCATACCTGCATCGATCGTTCTCTATAGACTGGTCTCTAACGATATGCTTCAGATAGTTTTTCGTCGGAATAATCTGGTCCTGTATAGCCAATGAGAAGCCTTTAGTCTCTGGGAACATCTTTCCCGACGTCAGCCAGTAGTTCGACGCGAACTTGTCGACATTTTCCTGGCTGACCTTATTGGGGTGACGTCCATGAAGAGGCTTCTCCAACCAGGCTTGCAGCTTCTCCTGGTCTATTTGATGGTGTCTGTGCATTATTATTATTATTATTATTATTATTATTATGTCGGTACCCACACCAGCTTTACCCTGCGCACGCCTATGATGATGGATAAATGTTTTTAAGAATCTAATTACAGAGTTTTATCGCCACAATCCGATTAGTTAATTATTTATTTTTAGGAATTTATGTCGATGTTAAACTGATTTTTAAAGATCATATAGAAAAATTATGAAGTAAACTTGCACCTAATTATTATGCTATTAGATTTCTCTGTCATAAATTCGAAGAACTTTCCATTTTAAAGTCTAATTATTTTTCTTTAACTAAATTAGATATGGCATTTGGTTTTGAGAAAATTCATATCAGTATCTATTATATTTAGTGTTTTTTTTTGGCAAAAGAGAACAGCTCAATAAATTTATAAAGCTAAGTCCATTATTTATATCAAAAAGAATTTTAACACTTACTTCTATCTATATTTTTGAAACCGTATGTCTATAATACAAAAAATTTTAATACGTTTAATAAAACTAAGAATTTTTTGCACAATATTAGACAAAATCCTAAACTTTACCCTCCAAATCTATGTTTTACTTTAACAAAAAAAAAACCTTTTAATTATGACAAAAAAAAGTTTAGGTGGTATTTTATTCTAGGAGCTCAAATTTGTGGCGGTTTTTGACGGTCAATAAAGAAACAATTAATATTTTGGCTATCCATTTTTTTATCATTCATTAATTTATATTTTAAGAATTCACTAAAAAAAAGTACAAATGTCATCATGGCAGGAACCAGGAAAAATGAAAAAAAGTTTTTTCTTGCCAAATGGCGGTTTCTCAAAAAAAGGTAGTTTTTTAAACTTTTCCGAATTTTTAAAAATATTTCAAATTAAAAATTTTGTTTTTTTTTATTTCTGCCATGAAGAAATATTTAAAGGAAATTTATGCTATTTTTCAAAAAATATCGGTCAATTGGAACTTGAGATTTTATGACAAACGTTTCGAAAAAAGTAGTTCAAATTGAATATTTAACGAATTTTTTTCCTAAAGACGAGCAATTTTTGCTTCTTTGGAGCACTTGAAGCTTGAAACCCAGAACTTTCGATTCTTGCTTCATTGCGCCAAACAACAAGTTTAGCTATAACTTTTAAAATGATTTGAATCTTTTTAGGGACATATTCTTGAATATTTAAACTATCGAAATATACAAAAAAACACGATTTTTTTAACTTTCTAGGCTAGAATGCCCCTTAATAATTAACCTGCTAATATTAAAAATATAAGTAGTTTTTATAAATTCAAATTGTCCGTCAACAACTGATAAATCCTAAAGAAATACCCTGTATATATCAATGCGCCATTTTTATTTATTTTTTTATTTTAAAGTGGTTTAATATGTTTTAAAACATTTTTTTGAGGTAATATTTTACATTTTAAGCATTTTTTATTTGATTTTAGCATTGTCACTTACTTACATTTTTGTTTCAGGTCAGTAAACACGGTAAAATGCCCAAAATCAGATTGTAAGGTAAGAGTAAAGCCCATTTGGGGTAAGTAGAAAGAACCATATATAAGATTCCTGGGTTCCTCTTGGAAAAGGACCTTATGTTGACAACTCCTGCTATTATATGTAATTTGGATGATGGTTTAAAACTTTGCCATCTGATTAAATTTAAACTTCTGAGGTCATATTTGTCTTAGAATTAAAAATGCAGCCAGAATTTTATTTACTTAAAAAAGAAAAGTGCTACTACATTTTTCCCTTTACACCTCATACCATAAATCTTTCTAGAAAGCAAGTCTTTATGAGCTAAAAATGTTGGTATAAATTTTTTATTTAAACATATTAACAACAAAACTCTTATAATATTTATAAATATTTATCAAAACTATAGATGGTAGGTACCATGTACATATGTCACGTACCATTGCTTTAGTCGCAATTCTGGGTATTTTTTTATTCCCACACACCATTAAACAAGCCGTAAATTGCTGTTAATAGTTTTTTTTTATATAAAAAACCATCAGAATAGCGTAAAAATCCTTGACCTTGCCCAATAATTATACAAGACCAACCAGTCGCCTAATGATAGGCAAAATTGCCAGACATAAAATGATGATCATTGCAACGTTGCCGATGTTGTCACATCGTTTTATGCGCAGTAATTTTGTAGTGAACTGTAAGCATAGAAAATCTTATTCTTATTGGTTGGTATGAACATTTGTTCGATGAAAATCGTTTCCTATGCATTTTTTTGAAATCCAGCCAGAAGTCAAAGGGAGCTGAATCTGGCTAATTAGGTGGACGGTGGAATTTGCGATAGTTTTTTGAACTGTATGAAGTCCTATCTTATAAAAATTCTTTTTCGCACCGACTTTCTTAAAAATTTTTATTAGTAAGTTTTAATATTGTTTCACCAGTTTAAAGGTAATACACGATCAAAAATACTTTTTTTTATCGATGCTAACATCATCTTGGCAGATTTCTGGACCACAACTCACTTTGGAACCAAACTACAGTGTTCACATCACTCCTTAGCCCCTTGTTTCGATAACGAATCATGGTGGTGAACCCAAATCTTATCCGTAGTAATGAAACGACTCAAAATCATGGTTTTCGTTTCTAAAACTCCCCAAATGTTGCTGAGAAATTCGCATCAAGTGTGTTTTTGTTCAATTGTTAGCGATACAGCACCTCTTAGGCACGCAGCTTTGTGGAACCCAAAACTTGAACCAAAATATTGCTTACACTACCTAATAAAACCTTATGGGCTTTCAATAAATTTCTCCTGGTTAATGAAGGACCTTTTAAAGTCCTTCACAAGTTCCCATCTCTATTTAACTTAATAGTTTAGATTTTTTGATTGAGTCAGTTAATTCCACAGTAGATGTAAGTGCTACAAACTAAAATTTTCAGTATTCAAATAAATGTGTCTTAAATATTTAATTATTATATTAATTTGCTGCTATCTTCAAACTGCTTAAAACTAGTAGAAAATTTTCTTGCCCTTACAACCTTTCTCGTTCCTTTACGCTTAGCTTATAGAACCCTTTTCACTAAAAAGGTTTTTTTTTAATTTTTTTGGTACTTTTTCCATGTTTTGTACTTAATTACATTTAAATAGAAGAGATGGTTAGCCTGAATAAAATTTCCAGTTTTTAAATGATTACCTAGTTTGACCCAAAGAAGATGGAATTATTGCGGCCCATAATAAATACCACATTGAAAATTATTAAATTTAGACAAATTTAAAAGCCCTAGGTTCTGGTCGGTCATGGTTAGTTCTGGTTAGTTAAACCGGCTTTTTATTTTCCTCAATTATATTTTAGACTTGATAAATTACTTAAAGTAGGAACAGTAAACTTTTCCGTTTAGGTAGATAGTTAAAACATATATTATTATTATTATTATAGATTATTTTAATATCACTATTATCCAAAGAAATATTTTATATTTCTGCATCTTATATGTGAGCAATAAATATTGATATTTAGTTATATAACATTAGTTTTAATTCATTTTACCATATTTTATGAACCATCAGAGACAGAAACCTACCTCAGTTTTTGGTGTACGAAACGAGATGTCGAAAACAAAACGATTAAGAGTGCATTTACGCTACACCTTAGGGGTCGGGTGAAAGGACGCGGAGACGGTGGGCGGAGACTAACAAACTCACACTACCACAATTTTCGTATAACCGCATTAAAAATATTATATTTTATTTAGGTTCTTCCAAATTCGGTGTATCGATGCGATGTTCTTTCCGATTGCAAGCCTACAGGAGATAACGTTTTTCGGTAACTATTTTTCACTTAAATGACATAAATTATACACCATTTTAATGGTAAGGAGATAATCTATGCCTCTGCTGTAACGGATTTTTGAAATATGAGTTGGCTTAAAAGAAAATTGTATCTAAACATAACCGATTTTAGAGTGACTTTCACTCAAGGAAATATTAAAAACTAAATTTAAATTTAAAAAACTATTACAGCAGAAGCCTAGATTTAAGTGTTGGCTATCATATAGTTTTTGAAAATTGTCGATAACTTATACCGTTTTTGAGAAAAACATTATGCCCCGAACACCAAATTGGATCCAATTTTCGCGGCGCAGATGGACTCTTAATTTTGTGTACGAAATAGGAATATTTTTTGTTTCGTAAAATGCGTTTCATACATTTCGAGAAATTACTGAAACATTCTGTTGTGAAACAATGAATTATTTAATCGTTTTATTCCTTTTCGTTTAAACCGACCCTGTGAGACCCAATTAACCAACCAAATAAATACCTATTGAAATTTAAAATTTTGTTAATTATTTCTACATAGAAATAATTAAACAAAATTAAAAGCCCTTAGTTCTGGTCGGTCATGGTTAGTTCTAGTTAAAGTTCGCAATTATTATATTTAGACGTGATAAATCACAAAAGTAGGAAAGTAAACTTTTCGTTTAGGCAATTGCCATGGCATTTGAATTGGCTCAGTTTACCGGTGCTTTGAAAATCGGTTGTCCTTAGTTTACCTATGTTTGTTCAGGTACCAAATATATCTTTGTTTCAGTTTACATGCACCCAAACTTTTTTCTGTTTCGTACACTGAATTATTTAATAAATTTTAAATCCGTTTCGTACCCCTTTTTTTTACGCCCCAAAATAACCAACCAAATAAATACCTTATTGAAAATTTTTAAAAACTTGTTAATTACTCTACAAAAAGTAATTGGGAAAATAAAAGCCCTTAGTTCTGGTCGGTTTGGTTATTTGGGTTAAAGCGGCTTTTATTTGCCCAATTATATTTCGACTTTAAAAATAAAAAGTAGGAACAGTAAACTTTTTTCCGTTAGGCCCAAATTTCCATGGCATTTGAATTTTGGCCCCATTTTCCGGTGTTTTTAAAAGGGTTGTCCAGTTTTACTTGTTTGTTCAGGTACCAAATATTAAATCCAAATTTTGTCCCTCAGTTAACATGCGCCCAAACTTTTTCCCATGTGTCAACTGTCATTTGGATTATTTAGTTTTGTAAATACCGATGTAATATGTTTTAATCTTGTTGGGAGTTTATATTTTTGTAAAAATTACACAGGTACACCCAAAAAAGTTTTGTGTGCGGGGTGTCTGACTAAGATTTTATGGCGTATTTTTTTCCGCTGAACACAAATCTAAAGTAGAAATTAAGGGACAAACAGCAAATAATCGAAAAAATCCAAAAAAAAACGACACGGTACATTTACCGACAATATAAACTATAAGGGATACAAAAAAATTTATGGAAAAAGAGAGCTTTTCAAATTGTCTATAATAAAGTTATATAAACATTTTTGGTAACATAAATAATAAAGGAAATATAAACATAAATGTAATTTTGACAAAAAAATTCAGTCCAAAATTAAAGATTTTATAATAATGTGATTTTTTTTTTATATAAATATTTATTTTATTACTTGAATCCCAAATACCTTAAAATTTACAGAAAAAATCCAAAAATAAAAATATTTTAATTTTCAAATTTTTTTCCAGAGGTACGTAACCTTAAAAAAATCCTGAAAATTCAGTTTTTTAATTATAACTCGAAAAATATTGCATTTTGACAAAAAGGTTATATAACTTAAATTAAAGGTCTTGTAAAAATACATAGTTATGTTTTATAAAGTTTCGTGTATCTTTTAAGTTTTTAAGATATTGACGTTTTCATAAAAATGTTAATTCGAAAAATTTTTTTTTACTCCAAGAAAATCCAATTCGACACCCAGCACACACCAATTTTGTGGGCCTGTGTTATTAGTTTTGACTGTTTTGTGTAATATTTTGTGTATCTGCAGTCTCGCCCACCTAGATTTTTTAAGGTTTGCTAAAATCGCAAAGAAAAAATCCCTATGTGAGTTGCTACGCATGAGTGTCATTTTTTAATTCCTCCCAAGTATTCTAATTCATTTCATTTATTAGAAGTATTATGTCATTTAAAGTTGACTACAGTTTTCTAAATCAGCAAGTATGTCTCATTTATGGACGCTTATTGTTTTGGTAAAGTTAATTTCGACAGTGTTGAGATAGGTTAGTATTCGCAGCTGGCTAGATATCCATGCACTAATGCGGCAATGACGTGGACTATACCAGTGGCGTCTGTAAAAAACAATAATGAAGTTATTCAATGATTTTTTAATGCTCTTTTTAATTATTGGAATAAGTACCCATTAATGTATAATATATATATATATATATATATATATATATATATATATATATATATATATATATATATATATATATATATATATATATATATATATATATATATATATATTTTATAAACTTAAAGTATTAAATTTTTAAAGACCCTGGTGCAGAATAGACTTTAATTTTAAATATATTAAAGGTAGCATCTAATTTTAAATTTCCATTTAAATAACATGGAAAAATGTTTTTTTTAGTTTGAAATTTATTATAAAAGAAATAACTATATAGTAACAAAAAAGACGGTTTTTGTAGAAAATTTAATGCTCTACAAAAAAGGTCTGAATAACGATTTACGCAAGGTCAGCCGTTTCGGAGTTATCAAGCCTCAACCACTGAATTGTTTAAAATAATGGTATTATTTATTACTAATATAACTTTGGAACAAAAATTTATAAATTTGTAACAAAATTTTGATTTAAAGGCGACTCTGTTTGCAAAACAAGATAAAAGGTACTTTCGAATTAAATCAACCACTCCCATTTAGGGAACAAGGAAACTAAAATACATGAATCAACTAACATTAAAAAAAGAAAAAATAACTCTTTATTAAAAAAAAATTGTAAACTGTTGTACCTTGAACGGGGAGAGGAAAGGGGTATTGCGATAAGACAAAACTTGATATTTATTAACTAAAGACTGCCCTGAAATAATCTGGTAATCAATCCAACCACAATCTTATATTGCTTTCCCTAAAAGAGTGTGGTCGGTATAATACATTAACTTCTGAAACCAGATTTTTTAAAAATTAAAACAAAGAGTCTGAGTTACAAAAAAAATATTAATAAATTTGCAAAAATCAGTACAAGATTAAAATATTGACAAACATTCAAAAATTATTTAATAAAAATTATCATTAATTTAAACTTTAATAGTAGAAAAACAAGGTATGCCACTGACATGTCATAAAATGATCAGATTTTTGGCAAAGGTTAAAAATAAACCATGTAAATGACTTCGGCCTTGAGCAGGAATGACCGCTAGTTTTTTTAAGCGCGGGGGGCCCCACATGGGGCCCGGAATTTCAGGCTTTTGCACCTACGTAAGTCTATGTTTAATCGTTCGGTACTGGTACCAATATTCGTTACTATTTTAGTATTTGTCTAAGGTAGATAGCGCGTTTAATTTCCTTTATTAAAGAAGATTTAGAAATAATTTATCTTTTAACTTTAATGTACATATATAAATAAAAATTAGTATTATTTTTATTTTATTCTATCCTTTTTTTGAATTAAATATGCCTCATCATTAGCGTAAAATAACCGAGTTCTTCTTCTCCTTCTTTTTGCGTGGGAGCCGTCTTGATTCACTATCTCTCTTGGGCTTTTTGTGCCCAATCTTCCATTATCTTTTATACCATTCCTCCATTAGTCTTGTTCCTTCTACAAGTCTGTATAACCCCGAAACTGGTTACTTGATATATTCCTGTAGGCTCATTTTCGGTTGCCTGTCTTTTGTGATTCAACGCTTCACTTTCGCACAGGATATGATAGGCTATTTCTTTTCCCCTCGTCGCACATTCTGCAACTTGTATGAGCCTGTCTTGTGTAGGTGTCCTCTTAGGTTATCGTGCCCTCTTAGTAACCCTACTGTTATGCGAAGTCTTTTCCTACTTTGTCTGAGTAGTTCTTCCCTCGTTCTTTTGGATGGGCTCCTTATGAAGCTTTTTCCATGTCTAATTCTACTGAGGTTTTCTCAGTATTCCTCGTGTTTGTTTCGGATCCATTCGGTGGTTTTGGTCACTCCAAGGGCAGGTTCTGGTCCAAAGTATGGTGTGGATTAGTGATGAGCAAAGCAAGACCAAGACCAAGACCAAGACCGGGCTAGTCTTGGTCTTGGTCTTGCAAGCCTGGTCTTGGTCTTGGTCTTGCAAGCCAAAGGAAGGTCTTGTTCTTGGTCTTGGTCTTGCACCACCCAGTCTTGGTCTTGGTCTTGGTCTTGCAGCAAAAGTCTTGCTGGTCTTGCTTTTTTTTTTGGTAGTGATAATTTAAAATAAGTAATTTTAAATAAAATATATTTTTTTAATACTTAAAAATAAATAAAGAGGACGACTATATTTTTTGTATTAACATTTAAAAATATACCGATTTTAAGCTTACACGTACATTTTCATTATTTGATTAAAAGGAATATTTTAAATGTAGGGGTTTATTTATTTATAGAGCTTCATTTTTAGTTGAATTGTGGCACATAGAAACATTTTAGTTATAACAATTATTTAAATTTTCTTTAAAAAAGCATATAAAATAAAAACAAATCTGTGTATTGTGTGAGCAGAAAAAAACATTTAATTTCAACCAGATGTGAAATTTCCGTGAAAAACTTTTAATCTTTAAAGTAGTCAAACATTTGCCGTACAAAGTTGGCACAAATAATTAATAAACATTCTGCATATACAAGGTGGCTTAATAATGTGCCAAAGCTCGATAATTCCGAAGCTGTTTATGATGGTGAAAAACTGCGTTAAATATGAAACCATTTTCTATTTCAAAATTTTCCGAAAAATCCACTACCGCCTAAGAAAACTTCCTTATTTTTAGCTTTTAACCTAAAATTAAAAAAATATGGCCAAAAATCCATTTAAAAAATCACCATCCTGAATATTATGCTGAAAATTGTTGAACTCTCATATAGGAACAATATCAAGGTAGATGGTTCTGAAATATTATTTTTTGTCTAAACCGGAAGTCATTTTAAAATTCATTTATATAAAATTATGACATAAGAATAATATTTTTTATTAATCCATCTCTTTAACATTAATATCTTAGTTTTAAGAACCAATCCAGCCACTTCTTACAGTGTGGAACAAAAATAATGTTTTTCTGTATTGTAGAAATTTTTGATCCACCCTGTAAGTGGGATAAAAAATACATTAGAAAATGAAAGTCATTTTTAACTTCATAACTTTTTCTCTGTCCTAAACGGTTTCGGAGATATCAAGCTTTGTCTGACCATTGAGTCACAATCTTATTATTTTTGAAACATGTTATTGAATTTACTCGTTATCGTTGTTAGAAAAACTGTATAAAAGAACAAAGGATTAATTAAAATATTATTTATTTAGGAAACCTGTTACCTAATAAATAATTGCCTTTTGGCAGTTCTTGACACATTTTTGTCACGCCTGTATGAAATATCTGTATATTGAATATAAAAATTAAATAATTTAATATTAAAAATAAGTCGCAAAGTGCAAGAGTCTTGCAGGTCGGTCTTGGTCTTGGTCTTGCAAGCGAAAAGGTGGTCTTGGTCTTGGTCTTGGTCTTGGTCTTGCTGCAAGACCAAGACCAAGACCGCAAGACCAAGACCGGTCTCGCTCATCACTAGTGTGGATGATCCATGTCTTGCTTGCTTATCCGCTTTTTCGTTGCCTTCTATTCCCGAATGTTCTGGTACCCACAAGTGAGTTACTTTGTTGCGTTCTCCCAAGACTTCCAGTTCTTTTTGGCATTCCCATGTTAGCTTGGACGTTACCTTGGGGTTTACTAGTGCCCCCAGTGACGCTTGGCTGTCTGTTATTATGCTGATCCGCTTGTTTTTATAACCCCTTCTATTATTTTCTTTTGTACAGTGCAGTAAAGCATATATTTTCGTTTAAAATACAGAACTGTGTGTTCCTAGTTCAATGGATAAATGTGATTTCCTGATTTCACTGTACACGCTCGATCCAGTTCCCTGCTTGGTTTTGGAACTATCAGTATACCAGATGAGGTCTCCAACCATGCCTGGGAGATCAGGTTGCTGCCATTTACTTCGATCTGGAATTTTTACCTCGAAGTTTTGGTTAAATGAGTATTGGAGAATCATCTGGTAGGTTCTCTCGTCCAGGATGTTGCCACCAACCTAAATTTTTATGTTGTTATGTCCCAAGCTAGCGTACACACCATCAGTTGGTTTCTGTGGCAGTCGGAAGTATCTCATTCTTGCCTCTCCCATCACTATACGGTTCAGTGGTGGAAGGTCTAAGAGACACTCCATGGCTGCTGTTGGGGTTGTTTTAATTGCTCCTGTTATAGCTAAGCAAGTAAGTCTCTGTACCTTGGCTAGTTCTGTAACAGCAGTTCTTTATCGCCATTTTGTCCACCATACTAGTGATGCGTATGTTATCATAGGCCTTACCACCATGGTGTATAACCAGTAAACCATGTTTGGTTTAAGGCCCCATGTTTTCCCATGAGGGAGTCTGATTAACATAAGAGCCATCTCCTCTTTCTTTCTTATTTTCTGAAGATGTTGGTTCCACGTAAATTTAGAGTCTAGGATGACACCCAAATATTTTACCTCTCCTACAATCTTGATTGTTTCACCTTGTAGGGTCAGGGGTCCTAGCCCTCTAGATTTCTCCTTTGGTGAAGGCAACTATGGCTGATTTAGAAATTTAAAATGTCTTTGTATAACCCTCTGGAAGATAAAAATTTTTCATGTCCGTTTTCATGATATTTAATGTATTATTCTGAACTGAAGTCAAAGTTATTATACCAAGTCAGACTCTATAGAAGGTAGCGAAAAGCATTTGGTCTTTTCCGAGTATAGAGAGAGAGAACGCAAAAAACCTTATCAGCATATCAAAAAAAAAAAAACGAAAAAAAGTGGTCAACACACAAACAAAAAATCAGTTTTTGGAGCTATTTTGGAAGAGCTAGTTTAGCATAATCTAAAATGTATTCGGCCTATATTGTCAGGGTTATTTGGTCGGGCCTATTTTGTCGGGGGGTGGGGGGATGGAGAAAGCTGTAATTATAAAAATTAGCAAAAATTAGGTATACACAAATATTGATTTTTTTAAAACCAATCGCTTTGTGGTTTGAAAAAAATCGTAATTTTTATTGACCCTGCTAAAACTTTACCTACAAATTCTCTATTAAAAGGCTGAAATATCCGCAACAATTGTCCTTAAAATCAAATTACAACTAATTTTATTAATTAGGACCAGTTAAATTATAAAATAAGGAAGAGAAAAAGTGGATATACATATTTAATTTAAGAGTTAAGAAAAAATTATTCAAATTTATGCATCACTTAAAAACGCACTTCATAATGTCATGTCATTAAATTTTATAAATACGTCTGCCTAATGATTTCTTTATAAGTTGGTAACGTAGTTATTTATAAAAGCTCGCTTTTTTAGGATTTATAGAAAGAAGTTATGATTTTTATTGTGTGTTTAATAACGTAAAAAAACTAAATAAAGGGTGTAGCCGGATAAGTATGGTAAAATGGCCCCAATGGCTATTGTAAAAACTAGTATGAATTTTATTATCAGCACACTCTAAAAACATTATGCATACTAATTTTGGCATGGATTCTCAAACGGTTTTTAAGATAACGCGCCAAGGTTATAATTTTTTAAATTGAATTTTCTTAAAAACTATAATAGATAAAAATATGGGACCAACGCCAGTCTTTTGAGAACTTTTCAATAAATATTATATATTTTTTGACATTTTTACAAGTTTTTAAATGGCTTAAAAAAATGAAAAATTATTTTAGTAGTTCAAACATGGTAAAAAATCGAAATTTCAATCGCAAATAACTCAAAAAGTATTCGCTGTAGGAAAAAAGTTTATAGAAGAAAAATGACTTTAAATTAGTAGATCTATTGATTTTTACCGGAATTTTAAACAATCAAATTTTTACCCCCGAGAAGGGTGGTTTTCACCTCCTTCACCCTTAAATTCCCGAAGATGTGAGGCTCAAACGTTGAAATATATGTCTAAATAAAAAACTAAATTATAGAGCTTTAGTAAAAAGAGAATATTATTTGCCTAAATTCAAAAAAACGAAATTAAAACAAAAAATAATACAATTTTCATATAAAATTTTTATACTCCTGCTAAAAAAGCACAATGGTTTTCTTATCTTAGTAACAACAATAAAACTAATGGGTGGTCTTAAGGAAGGGACGAAAAACGGTCCATTAACCGAAACGGGAGTCTGAACGGCGCCCGGGGAGGACAAAAGACGCACGGCGCCACGACGCCGCGGCAAGGCGTCCACACAGGTGAGAAGCAGGTTGAGGTCGCGATCTTTAGCTGATTTATTTTCGCAAACTGTCAATTGTCGCTGGGTGTTTTGCAGGGAAGAAATTTCATTTAAATTCGGTCCTTTTTAATTTTACGATTATTTTTAAAAAACAGGAACTGTGTTTTTTTAAATTTCCGCCATTGGTAGCTTTGTTATTAGTCAAAATAAAAAATTGTTTATATTATTCAAGTAGTAACCTTCTTTACGTCCTATAAGATTAAATACGCTGTATATTTTATCACCAATATAAATATCTTTTTCTACAAGCGTGCGAAAAAGTAAAATCTTTTAGTTTTTGGAACATAAATTAGTATTTAATTATAAAATAATGCATAATTTTGCAGTCTTTTTATAACATTTATTAAATAAACCTAATTTACCAAATGTAAGTACATATTTTTAATAACCCCATATAAATTATCAAAGAATCCAGAGCAACCAACTAATTGTTTATATTATAATAAAAAATTCTAAAAACTACAAATGCGAATTGTCTCAAATAAAAAAGGTTCTTGCTACTAACATGCTAGCAGTTCCTGCATTGCTTTACTCTTTTAAAGTAGTTAAGTGGACGCAAGAGGAATTGCATGAGCTGGACATCAGCACACGAAAAATGATGCATCTTCACCGTAGCATCCATTCGCACTCATCCCGTATTTACCTACCACGCCACCAGGGTGGTCGTGGCCTTTTAAGCTTGGTATATGCATGATCGGCTGGTTTTAAGTTTTGCTTGTCAAGTTGCCAATGGTACTGATCTATTGATGCAACTAGTAAATGCACACGAAATAGCTAATGTTGAAGCATTTTTATTCAAGACAGCGGAGCGAGCAGCGGAGAAATTCGGTCTCAGATTTGCAATAGATCTAAACGACGACCAATCACTTATAAGACTTGAGTTTAAATCCGTAAAAACTGCAGTTAAAAATGCAGAACAGTAGATGCTCTCGCAGCACGGACATTTCTACCGAAACATAGAAAGACTCGATCTATTTCGAAACCTTAGAGAGGCCCCGAACTTCCCGCTTTCTTCGTTTCTTTATTCCTAGAGTGTCAAGACTATGGAACCTGCTGCCCGCAGAAGTTTTTCCTTCTCCTCCCAATCTCCAAAAATTTAAGTCCTATGTGAACAAACTCCCTCTCACCACACTGAAGACACCCACGTTAGTACTTAGGCATCAGCCTTCGTGGACTGTCCCAAGATAAAAAAAAAACCTCACGTTTGGGTTTTTTGAATCTGCTGAGCTTAAGTCTGAGACCGAACGTTTTTTACCAAGGGGTGATAAACACATTGGTATACTGGAGTCAGTTTTCCAACATACCTGATGCTGCTTGTCGAGCCTGTCGACAGCAACCCAAAACCCTTATCCACTTATTGTCAGCTTGTCCAGTGCATCTATCAAAAATTAATTTTCTGTCACTCATTTTTCAATCAAATTGGAGAATCGATTATCGTAGCAGCAGAAATAGCAAATATAGATCTCCTGCCCATAAAATCTCGTGACAGGTATGAAAAAGAATTTGTTATGTTTGAGAGCTGATGTCAAAGTAAGGTTGTGAAGTCTTTTAAAAAAGAGATTTTTTTGGCCTATTTTTCCTATTTATCAAAAACATGTAAACCCAATACATTATGGTCTAGATAATCTATGCTAAAATGTACCATTAAGTTACGAAAGAACATAGATTAAAGCAAGTTTTTCAAAGTGACGGCCTACCTTAAAAACCAAAGCGTTGGTTTTAGACCCAAAAAGGCTAAAGTCTTTTTAAAAGAAGAAATATCGTAATTCATGGATGAAGCGCCAGATGATACTTATTTACATATAAAAGTAGCTACGATTTTTGGCTTAGCGGGAGCTTGTCGTAGAGAGGAGTTAACAAAAATATGTCTGGACCATATTGAAGACCAAGGAAATTTAGTATTGATACACATCCCAGACTCAAAAATCACAGCTCTAGAAGCTTTGTAATTTCTGGAGATGCCGAAAATGGAAAATTTTTGAATCTATATAGAAAGTATGCCAGTTTAAGAAAGCCTATCTCAAATTTCCTAACCCGGAATTGTATACTGGGCATAGCTTTCGCCGGTCCTCTGCAACATTTCTCGCAAACTCCGGAGAACAAATATCCAACATCAAACGTCTTAGAGGCTGGAAGTCTACATCAGTCGCTGAAGGATACCTCGAGAATTCAACAAATTTTAAAGGATATTTCAAACAAAACACTTAATTTTACCGAAACACCTTCCAATATCCAGAAACAACCGTCAATGCCATCTTCCAATGTACTAAACCTCTCGGTTCAAGAAATTACTTCCATAGTTGCCAAAGGTTGGCTCATCAAGAACCCAACGCCGCCGCCGTCAACGTTTTCTACAGAAAATAAGCAACTCGCGTCAGCAATAAATTTGCAAAACGCGACCAATTGTACTTTTACTGTAAATATTAATAATAATAATTAATGTAAGTAATCGATTAGTAAATTGTAAAAATCAGAAATAGAGTAAGTTTTTACTGGTGTTGGTTGTTTTGGAAAACACATCTAGTGATGAGCGAGACCGGTCTTGGTCTTGCAGCAAGACCAAGACCGAGACCAAGACCAAGACCGCCTTTTCGCTTGCAAGACCAAGACCAAGACCGGGGTATGCAAGACCAAGACCAAGACCGAGAAGTGCAAGACTATGCAAGACCAAGACCGACCTGCAAGACTCTTGCACTTTTCAATTTTTTTTAATATTATAAAATTTAATTTTTATATTCCATATACAGTGGTATTTCATACAGACATGACAAAAAAAGTGTCAAGAACTGCTAAAAATGGCGATTATTTAATAAGTAACAAGTAAGTTCTTTAATTAAATAATAGTTAAATTGTTCACTTTTTTTTATACAGTTTTCTAACAACGATAACTAGTAAATTCAATAACATGTTTCAAAATTAATAATATTGTGACTCAATAGTCCGACAAAGCTCTATATTTTCGAAACCATTCACGACACAGAAAAAATATGGGTATAGTTGATCATTTTAAAATGAAAATTCGGTGCCCTTTGAAAAGAAAAAAAACATAAAAAGTAGCAAAAAGGTTTAATTTTTATTGTCGGTCGCTTTTGCTTTTTATATGGTCTATTATTACAGTCACGTGCGGGAAGCGGCACATTATAAAAAGCAAAGGCAGCCGCAGTACAAACCAAATCTTTTTTGCTACTTTTTATGTTTTTTTTTCTTTTCAAAGGGCACCGAATTTTTATTTAAAAAATGATGCAACTATACAAAAGTTATAGAAGCTGAAAATTACTTTTATATTCCTAATGTTTTTTTAAATTAGCTATCTAGTGATGTCACTTACAGGCTGGATCAAAAATTTCCACAATACAGAAAAACATTATTCTTGTTCCACACTAAGAAGTGGCTTCTTAAAACTAAGATATAAATGTAAAAGAGATGGATTTATAAAAAATATTATTTTTATGTCATATAGAAATATTTTTTATATAAATAAATTTTAAATATTAGTTTCGGCTTAGACGGAAAATAGTATTTAAAAACCATCTACGTTAATATTGTTTCTATATGAGAGTTGAACAATTTACAGTATAATATACAGGGTGGTGATTTTTTAAATAAATTAATTGAAAAAAATTTTTGGTTTTAGGTTAAAAGCTAAAAATAAGATATTTTTTGAGTGACAGTGGATTTTTCGAAAAAAATTGAAATAGAAAATAGTTTCACATTTTACGCCCTTTTCTTCTATAATTTTTGTATGTTCAGTTTTTCACCATCATGAACGGTTTCGGAAATATCGAGCTTTGTCACACTATTGAGCCACCTTGTCTATGCAGAATGTTTATAAAGTATTTGTGCCAACTTTGTACGGAAAATGTTAACTTATTTAAAGATAAAAAGTTTATATGAACAAAAAAGATTCCTAAATAACTTTTTTTGAAGCAGAAACCAATTTTTACATATTGAAATTATTTTCACGGAAATTTCACATCTTGATATTAAAAGTTTTTTTTCTGCTCACTCAGTATACAGATTGTTGTTATTTTATATGGTTCTTTAAAGAAAATTTAAATAATTCTTTTCATTAAAATATTTCTATGTGCCCCCAAATGTATAAAAGCAGGTTGTGTCTTAATTGAACTTAAAATAAAGCGCTATAAATAAATAAACCCCTACATTAAAAATATGCTTTTTAATCAAATAATTCAAATGTACGTGTAAGCTTAAAATGGGTATATTTTAATATTTTAATGCAAAAAATATAGTCGCCATTTTTATTTATTTTTAAGTATTAAGAAATATATTTTATTTAAGATTACTTACTTTAAATTATTACTACCAAAAAAAAAGCAAGACCAGCAAGACTCTTGCAGCAAGACCAAGACCAAGACCAAGACCGGGTGGTGCAAGACCAAGACCAAGAACAAGACCTTCCTTTGGCTTGCAAGACCAAGACCAAGACCTAGCCCGGTCTTGGTCTTGGTCTTGCTTTGCTCATCACTAAACACATCCTTAAGAGCTTTAAAAAAATCCTATTTGATAAGTCTATCTTTATTAGTTTCAGAAATATGAGCATTCAAAACTAAAAAATATTCTTTTAATTTTCATTAAGATATTAGCTGTAAGCTTGCTTAGAGCTGCAAATATAATGAAAATTACAAAGTATTTTTTAGATGTTGTTGGTAATATTTTTGAAACTATAACATCAAAACTTATTGAACAATGATATACTGCCAATAAGAGATAATTAAATCAAACCTGGTAGAACTAAATCAAGGTCAGACTTTTTTAGGTTATCTTTTAAAGTTAAAGTATCCTACTGTATCTATTTTAAAATAATACAGATTAAATAAACATAAATTATTCGAACCATAATAATGTGACAAGGACAGTACACCGAATAAACTATGGAATATTATATAAAACTATAAAATCACATGCCTTCTTGAACAGCTGACGAACCTACTTAATAATTTCTGCTCATTAATTAGTGACACGTTCACGCATACTCGTTGCCTTAAGCACTGATCACACTAAATGGAGTTTTCGTATGGTTACTCAAGAAATATATGGGTAATTTTTACTAGTAATACCATAAGAAGTCAAATTATTTGGGAAAATTTTTTTTTCGAGCTTAGAATATTTTAAAATTTTTTCCCGAGCCAAGGGGAATTTCCTGGCATTTTGATTTTAAAGGGTTTTTTTAAAGAAAATTTCACCCAAATTTTAATTATTAACGGTTAAAAAAAAAAAAATGATAGGGAAGCAAAAAAAAAAAAATTTTCCCCCCAATTTTAGTTACATAGAAATCGTTTCGGATGTAATATAAGTGGAAAAAAAAGGGAGGAAGTAGAAAGAGAATTCAAGGTATTTTTTAGAAATTGTTGCGAAATCGTTTGTCTCTAAAAGTAAATAAATTAAAATTATGCTTATTGTTTAATTTTCTTTATTTCCGAATAAATAGTTTAACAAAATACGTTTTATGAAGTTGTGTATTATTGTCAATTGTCACTTTTTTTTTATATCAAAAAATGTCCACTATAATACCCTCCAGGGTACCCCCGGAAGAAAATTTCCGAAAAAAAACAGGGGGTTCCATGGGAACTTGAGAAATGCTTGTATTTCATTGGTCGAAAAATGTTGGTCTGAAATTTTCAGCTGTATCTGGCTAGCAGGGGTAAATTAGCAAAAGTTGATAAAAAATCACTGGAATTTGTAGCTTTTTTGTTGTATAGTACAAGCAACAATTTTTTTTAAGATCCACCAATATTTTTTCAATTTTTTCGTTACATGCAAATTTGAGTCAGCAAGTTTTCACGTATGAAATATAATTGAGAATAATAAAAAGCCGCTTTAACTAACCAGAACTAACCATTCACCGTCCTTTTAGAGGATTCAAAAACCCTCAGTTCTGGTCAGTCATGTAAAAATTATAAATATTAAAGATACAGTGCGGAAGGTAAGACTTTTTTAGGGAATTTTCTCCTCTTTTCAGATCTTTATTCAAATTTTGAATATCTTTGATAGTTTTCGAGATATTAAAAAAAAACAAACTCCTACTTTTTTTTTAAATTGTTTATAACATAGTTTTGTTTAAACCCTTTTTAAAACAATTGGAGAAATGTAGAGGGGAGAGGGCAGGCAAATAAAAACCACTAATGTATTTTTATCCTATCATTTCGTGGCTGAATTGCCACTTTATTAAGGGCCTAAAATTTAAAAAAAGACACTTAAAAATGATGGTATATGAACCTAATATCTTTAACATCAAAAAGCACAAAACATATTATGAGGCAAAAAGGCCGGAAGAACAACCCTAAGTCACTCATATCCATGAAAATCGCAATAAAAGTTTTTTTTAAGTTAAATTATTCAAAATCATAAAACTTTCGAAAAACAAAATATATACATTCTGTTTTTCTTATAAAAACTTTACACGACTAGACAAGAAAAAACCCAAAAAAAAAAAAATAAAAAAAAATAAGTTAAAAATTTATTAGGATTCGAACTCGGGCCCTTTGGGGGGCTTTGGGACTGGGCCTAGTTCGATTTTAATAAATAATTATTTCTGACAGAGAACACAATTATTTAAAGCGTAATAATCGGGGAAATGATATATATTAAATTGAACAATTCAATAAATTTTAGGACTGATACCAATAATTTGGGTGTTTCGTATTTTGAGATTTTAAATAAATTAGAGCACAATTTCAACAAAGCTTAATTAAGAGAACATCTACATGATTATAAAGTATTTGTTGACTTTCGTTTTTTTGGTATAACTTCTTTTTATTACATGTACATATAGGAATGTTAGTGGATGCAACATGCAACTGCCAAACTTTGTGAGGTGCCTTGGGGGAAAAATATTGTAAAACAACTGTCGTTTCTTTATTATAAAAACTTTAGAGAAGTTCCCATTGACAGCTGTTAAAATTGTTTATTTAAAAAACTTATTTTTGACAAAATTTTTTTAAAACTAGTGTGGTTTTCCTCATAATATGGAACTTTCTTATTTTCAAAATTGAATATTAATTTGTTTAACGGCATAAGGACCTCGTAGAAATATTGGTAGGGTGTATCTAATTATTAATTTTAGTAACTGTGGTTTTTTTTAATTTTTTCTTTTTTGTGATGTTGATTTTTTTGTTGACGTTTTGGCATAAGGACGGGCTTTGCCCCTGTCGCATGGGCTTTGGAATTCAAACTCTGCCAATTGTTCTTAAGTATTTATTTTTTTTTTGTTTTATATTTAATATATTTTAAGAAAATTATTTATAGTGCCCTAGCTCTGGGGATACGATTATAAGTCCCAAAGCCAGAGGTCCCGGGGTTTGAATCTAATAATGTTTTTCTTAATTTTTTTTTTTTTTTTAATTTTTTTCTTGTTTTTTTCTTGTCTAGTCGTGTAAGTTTTATAAGAAAAACAGAATGTATATATTTTTTTTTTCGAAAGTTTTATGATTTTGAATAATTTAACTTAAAAATCTTTTTATTGCTGTTTTCATGGATATGAGTGACTTAGGGTTGTTCTTCCGGCCTTTTTGCCTCATAATAGTTTTAGTGCTTTTTGATGTTAAAGATATTAGGTTCATATACCAGTCTTTTTTAAAGTGTCTTTTTCTAATTATAGGCCCTTGATAAAGTGGCTTTTCCAACCCACGAAACGTTGGATAATTATACAATAGTGGTTTTATGCCCTCATCCGCCACTTCCAATTGTTTAAACTTTGAAATTTTCATTGCTCCTTTTAGGATTTTTTTTAAACTGTCTACACCTTGATCGTAATTTTCGGAGAATATAGATAAATTTCACCCAAAATTTTTTTTTTTAAAAAGACTATTACTAATAACACCGAATTTAAAAATGTTTTGTTTTTTTGTTATAAATTATGTCACTAATGCAATAAATGTTTAAAAGTGTCTTTCCCGCACTCGCATTTGTAAGGAAAACTACTCTCGTTAAACGTTTTATTAAAGTTAACTTGTGAACCCAGCTTAAGCTACCACTAAATTTCTAAAGATGACAGCCTGTATAATTCTACTTCGTGTCGTAAAGCTTGAGGGCCCCACGAATATGCATAATGGAATCTTGCATTAATCAAAGAAATTGATCATAAATTGGAGTTAATGGGAGTTTTTAGTTAAGCGGGCGTGGGGAGCATCAGCCGAATTTCTCTTCTTTCGGGTCCAGTGAACTAGTGCCATAGTTTAAATCCATGTAAAAATATTTAAAACAGGTTTTTTTTTAAAAAAAAAAATTTTTAAACCCGACGCAATGTGTATAATACATGAAACATTTCAGGCGATTTACTCCCTATCATAACTTCGTTATCGTTTTACATAAAGTTATGAGATTTGGTTTGTAAATTTACATAAGTATTCTAATTACGTGAGTCCCCTATTTTACTACTGACTGACGGAATCACTCATTCGTTGACTCACACAAAATTTTGAAGCACTTCCCAAGGGAGTAGAAACTTAAAATTTTGAATGTAGTTGGTTTCAGGACACAAGTAAATGAAAAATTCTAAAAACTGCATATTTTTACGCGGGACGCCCTGAAACAGTGCCGTAATATCGTATATAATAATTATAATAATAATTTTCATTTATTTTTCGGGAGACATTTACAGTTAATGTATGGATTTTGTCAATGGACACATAATAATATTACAATTTATACATATAAACACCAAACACACAAACTTTAAAAAACATAACAAGGAAATTTATTATTCAATAACAAATATAAACTTAGAGTAATCACTCAAACTTAATTGAACTTCATAACGTACATTGCCGTCATAGATTTAATAATCTTAAAAAGGATCAATATGTACAGGGTGAGTCAACGAAGAGAAGTTATTATTTCTTGGTTTCAAAGTTATGAGAAAATGTAAATAAAAAAGATGAAAAAGATTCTTAGGATGCACAATTTAAAATTATTTTAAAGTATACAGGGTGGCTCAAAAAAGCGTGAGAAAAAAACAAAATTTTTTTTTTAAATGAAAACCCTATTTTTAAATTTTGTTTTAATTCCTTTTAAAATCCTTCAACTTTTTATTAATAATAATGCTTCCCTAAACCTAATATTTTTTTCAATATTTAATTTTTTCAAAAAAGAAAATAATTTTCCCCTTGCAAAAAAATTACGATAGCGCCATTTTTTTTGAAGGTAGATCACTCATATTTGATATTACGTTATTCGAAGATGACGTAAAAAATATATGCAACGGAATTTTAATAGATCCCCGGGTGTTCAAAATAAACGAATATATTTGGATCATTTTTTTAAATTGAAAAAACTCGATTTTTTAAATGGCGCACCATATATATTATTTTTTCTGAAAGATCTTACAAAAAACCCCCAACTTTTTTAAGTATGTCATATACTATTTTTAATACTTTCGATTTATTTTAACTTTTTTTAATATTTCCCTTCTTTCTGTCTAAGACTATTGTATAACATTAGTTGGCCATGACAAATGACATTGTCAAATTTTTAAACCCGACATCTGAGTAAATAAATTCATAAAATTTATTGTGGTTCAGTAAATTTAAAAAAAAAAAAAGTATGGATTTTCCTAAACTAATTAATTGATATGATTTATATACTGGGTGGGCGCAAAGAAATTCTTTGTTGGCGAAAGACTTTAAAAGGGGAAATACCCTAATCTGTACCATAGGCAATTTTTCAATTTAATGGAACGGTTTAATGCTAGTGGTAGTATTGAATATGAAAAACGGAAAGTGGTAAACCGGAATGCTACCAATAGGAAAAAAAATTGGAAATTTTACTTCAAGTTCAAGATAATCCCCAGGTCAGAGCCGTCAAGTAGCTACCCTTTTGTGATAACCCAATCTACCGTTAACCGCACCACTAGAAAACACAAATATCATCCACTTCCATGGAACTAAAAAGAACTTCTAGCCGCGATTTTGAACAAAAGGGGAAACTTCTGCACCGTTATAAATGAACAATAGAGGCCGATCCAAATTTTTTTTTCTAAAATAATGTTTTTCGATAAAGTACTTTTCGCAGTAATGGTGCGTTAATCGTCATAACATGCACTATTATTCAACAGTTAATCAGTCTGGGTACGGGAAATGCAAAACCAAAACCATTGGTCACTTAATGTGTGGTGTGGAATAAAACACTTTAATGTTATTGGACCATATTTTTCGCGAAACAGTTACGGGCCTAGATATTTTTAAAATTTTGCAGAATGATTTACCTCAACTTCTTCAAGAATTTTATAACATTGAGATCACAAATGTGGTTTCAGAAGATGGAGCTCCTCCGCCTTTCCATCGAGAAGTTCGAGAATTTTTAAATAATCATTCCCACAGAAATGGATCGGTAGGGTGGATTCATTGGATGGCCCCCTCGATCATGTGACTTAACACCACTAGATTTCTTTTTTTTGGGGATATTTAAAGATCGTGTTTATGTGAATCCCCCCACAACACCAGAAGATATGGAAAATAGGATTCGGGACGCGTGCAGGAGAATACACCGTTTATGCTAAGGAACGTCCAAGAAAATATACGAAAAAGACTAAACATTTTATCCAATGAAGGGCATATTTTTGAACATTTATTGCGCCATAATAATAATTAAAAATAAGTTAATTTGTAGCAATAGGTATTTATTATTATTTACTTTTTCTGTTAATTTAAAATTTAAAAATGGCCAACTAATGTTATAGCAATAGTCTTAGACAGAAAGAAGGGTAAATATTGGAAAAGTTAAAATAAATCGCAAAGTATTAAAAATAGGTATATGACATACTTAATAAAAGTTGTGGGTTTTTGTAAGATCTTTCAAAAAAAAAAAAATAATATATATGGTGCGCCTTTTAAAAAAAAAATCGAGATTTTTCAATTTAAAATGATCCAAATATATTCTTTTAAATAACACCCTGTAGCATCTAATTAAAATTCCGTTGCATATATTTTTTACGTCATCTTCGAATAACGATAATATCAAATATGAGTGATCTATCTTCAAAAATAATGGCGCTATCGTAATTTTTTTGCAAGTGGGGTATTTCTTTTAGAAAAATTGAAATATTGGAAAAATTTATTAGGTTTAGGTATGCATTATTAAAAAAAAAAGTTGAAGAATTTTAAAAGGAATTCAAAACAAAATTTAAAAATAGGGTGTTTCATTTAAAAATGTATGTTTTATTCGTCACGCTTTTTTGAGCCACCCTGTATACTTTAAAATAATTTTAGATTGTGCATCCTAAGAATCTTTACATCTTTTGTATTTACTATTTTCTCATAACTTTTGAAACCAATGAAATAATGAACTTTACTCTATCGTTGACTCACCCTGTTACGTGTTTATTGTTTGCGTAGCAAAGATGACAATAGCAAACAAACAAAAGTCAGTTTTTACAACACACGAGATCTATATCGTATGTAACTAAACTCTATTGCTTCTGAACATATCTCCCAATTCGCAGCCATCACTATACACACTTGTGAAAAAACATATTTTTGAACTCGAAAAACTAACTAATATGTATATTAAAAAAAATTGAGGTTGAAATAGAGAATACATTGAGAGCTAGGCAACAACAACAGCAAGTTTTCGTATTTTATTTAATACTCAAAGAGCGCATTTTTGATTTTGATCCGCTTTGTTGTAGTAAGAGTACAGGCCCTAAGGAATATACACAATTTTTTTGGTTACTGTAAGCATATTGAAACACGGATAAAAACGGATTATACATTCGAAAGTTCATCATTTTTGAAACACTTTGAGAAAAAAAAATGTGGATGCCTTATGAGTTTTAATTAAATTTGAGAAACATCACATAAAATATAAACTAGGCCTTCGTTGAACTTTATCTTTTCTTTTAACAGCAATATTTTGGTATAATTTTTTCTTTTACTTATTTGTTACTCCATAAGAAAAAAACAAAGGTTTGAAAAAAAAATTTATTTTTACTCACATTATCCAAAAAAAAAATATTTTTTTTTTCCATTGAAAAATATGATACGAGGCCGTTCTTTGACATGTCTCTGCTTGAATAAGCAATGTTGCTAGATGTTATCTAATAATTTATTATTATTGAAAGTTGTTTTTAAAATAAATTTTTTTCTATAGTAAAAACTTAAGAACTAAGAAGCAACAAGTTTCAAACTATAACCAGTTCTGGTTAGTGCTGATGGTTAGGTTTCCTCGTTAATGTAAATTTTGTTTATCATAAATGCGTCGTTTGTCGGTCATGGTTAGTTCTGGTTAGTTAAAGCGGCTTTTTATTTTTTCAAATTGTATTTGTGACTGGCTGGAATTTCAAATATTTTTGATTTAATGAAAATAATCTTAATGTTTATGCCAAAGTTATTTATTATTATTATTTATTTTATTAATATTATTTCCATTTGGCATTACTGTAAACGTCTTGTAGCGGAGCACGTATTTATTACACGAAAATACACATAAATATTTGAAATAAAATGTCAAATAATGACCAATTTTTATAATTCGAATTTTCAATTTTCTTGGTGAAAATGACTTCATCCGCAATTTTTTATTTTTTTTGGCTTCAATAATAATATTCAAAGTATATTTTACATTGTAACTTTAACAGACCCTAAAAAAATTATCGGTAACGTCATATCTCAAATTTGGGACATACTGTATAACCTAAAAGTATTAATCGAGGGGTCCAAAAACGTTTTTAAAAATGTGTTTCTGATTTAATAAATTAATTGCGATTTAGATACTCGCACTGTGAAAAAATCTTATAGAAACTATTTATGTATGTCATTTTTCTTTTGGAATATCTTTTTAATACATAACATTATTCATATTGTGCATATTGTGCATATTGCATCCCAAACTCACATCATCGCCAAAAGTAATACTTTGATTAATTTAAAAAACAAACACAGACCGAAAATAACCAAAATAACCTTTCAAGCCGCAGATGATATTTTTGGCAATTAGTCAAGAACTGCTAATTAAAATCGGAAAGAAATTTTTTTAATAAGATAATTTTGTATCGGTTTAAAACTCAATTAAATCTTGATTCTTTAAATATTTATTTTATGCTTTATGTGTTGTTTCTTTTACACGGCCTTAAATTAAGGCATCAGAAATTTTGACTCAGTTTAAAGGGGGAGGGGGTAAAGTTTGTTTGGTCTTAGAAAGGCCTATTTTTAAGAAGTTTTTTATAACGAATTGTTATTAGAGATTTATTTTAAAAATTAGTATATTATAATACAAAATTTAAAGAATATTTGTAAAAAAATTGGAAAAAAAAAGGAATTATTGCAGTTCTCCACTGGCGCCTCAAAAAAAATGCGGTGACCGCAATTCCTCAGCACTGGATTATTTAAAAATTAAAAAAACAAATTGTTTTAATTGGTTAATTAGTTTCTCTCCTAATTGACGCCAAGTTTTTTTTTATTTTATCAATTTTTTAAACCCATCCCCTTTGAAGTTAAAATGTCGATTTTTTGACAATAAAATCGACCTATTTGTAATTGTAAGATTAATACTAATTAAAAAAAAAAAAAAAACTCGATGCCACTTAATAGTTATTTTGTATGTAGAATATGTGTACAAATTTTTAAAACGACCGGTTTAGTAGTTTTTTCGTAATGGTGGTCAACGTCTCTAAAAACTACATGTTTGGAAAAATCAATTTAAAGTTTTGTCTCACGCAACTGAGTTGAAGCAACGGTCATTAAAACTATCATAAATGCGTCAGTTTTGCTCCGAATGACCTCAAAATTTAATACAATATTTTTGAAATGGTATACATTCCAAATACTAAATTTAAAAATTAAAAAAAAAGTTTGAAACATTACTCCCCCCCTAAATGCTGTCGCGAAAAAAGTCTGACCGTTCTCATCCATTACTTAAAGCGTTCTTTCTCTTGTTGGCGTTTTAATAAGCAGTATCTGACATTGCCAAAAGCCTCATTTTCCGAAGAACAGCTTTTTAACTTGACAAAACGTAAATCAATTTAAAAAAGTGTTAGAATCTCCTAAATTTTATATCAAAATTCATACAAATTTAATTTTAATTTCGATTTTATTTTTTATTTAAGTTAATCTTAATTACGATGGTAGACTTGCCACCAAAACGTAGATAAGTGGATTAAATTTTGTTTTTTTTTTTTTTTTTTTTTTGGATCAGGCGATCTGCCAGTTCATAGATACCAATGGGGCTGAGCACACTCAGTATCTATACCCTGGGGAAATTTTGGAATTTCTTTGGAATAAAAATCACGAAAACTAAAATGGGGGTAGTTTGTGAACTATTTTGGATGGTTGGGAAACCGTTTTCCTATTTTTGTGGATTTTAGTTTCTTCAGAGATGTATTGTAACATAATTTATGATATTTCTATCAAACGCAAATAAATCTTCATAGCCACGTAATTTAGATATCATTTTTCATTTCTTTTTCGGGCCCTTTTAATTTTTTTTTGAAGGGCTTTTCTAACCTTAAAAGATTTAGTACTATGAAAAAAAATAAAATAAAATTATTTAAAATAAAATTAAATTTTATTTTGTTTCTAAAATTAAAAATAAAATTCCAACCAACTTCGGTACTTAATTTTAAATTATTTTTCGATTTTTTATTTAACTCTTGTTTTTTTTTTATTTTTTCTTTGTTTAAAAAACACATTTTTCTAATTTAAACAGCATAAAAGTTTTTGTGTAAATTTTAAAAGGGACTTTTTTTCAAATTTTGTAATAGTTTTGGAAAATGTGTAAGATTTTCGCGTCTTTAATTTTTATTTTAACCCCTTTTAAAATCTTTTTTGAAAATTTTTTTCAATTGTTGCCTTTTTTCGCATTATGTAAAGAAAAATTTTTTTTTTTTAAAAAATTTTTTTCATTAAAATTTTTTTTTACAAATAATTTTCAGTTTTAAAAAATTTAAAAATAAGAAACCAAATTTTCCCAACCCCCTAAAAATTCGGGAGTAAACCAAACCCCAAACTTTTTTACGTTTGTTTAAAGTTTGGCCTTTTTTTTTTTTTTTGCCTTTTTTTTTAAAAAAATTTGAAAAAAAAAAAAAATTTTCTTTTGGGAAAAGGGGGAAACCAAAATTTTTTAAAGAAAAATTTTTAATTTTTTTTTTTTTTTAAAAATTTTTTTCCTTTTTTTCTCCATCGATCCTTTTAAAATTTTGAACACTACATCTGTACATAATTTACGAGGTAACGCTGGAGAGTTATTTTTCAAATTTGTTGTACATAGGCACAGGCGAAATAGGAACAGTTATCGAAGCAGGAAAACCTATCGATCTATACCTGTTCCAAATAAAAACCTCTTCCGAAAAAACGGGTCCTGTTTAAAGCCATCGCTAATTTAAAGTAATTCTGCTAGCTCACCTGTAGGAATGAAGCAATATAAAATAAATGATTCGTGACCATCTCAAACACCTCGAATCAAAATTGGTGTTTCTAAATTATTTAAAACATTTGAAAGTCCAAAAGCCAACCTTATCCGGTTGACCTTGACTGTCTGAGGTGTAGTTTTTGCGCCATTTTTTTTTGTTCAAGCCTGTCATCATCGTTCATTATGCAGTGTAATCTTGGAGAGCTTTAGCATGTTATATTTATTAAATGTCACTTTATTTCTAATTCAAAGATTTATCCTAACACAAGATGTACATTTTAGAAGAATGATTTGTACGCCTTCGTTCAAATTTTATTTTTCTAAAAGTGGTAGTACTTTTTTATGGGCACATGTTAAGTTTCATGTAGATCTGTGAACTTAATGTCCGTTAGATGGAAAATTGGAGGTTCCGTCTTTAACCACGTCTCCTTTTTACTCTTGCACGACCATCATGTGTGCCCAAAGAGAATCTGGACTCATTGCTGAATACGCTTGAGTTCCATTCATATTCTATTCAAGTCTCTCTCTACTCCAATCGTTTCCGACGATGCTGTGGGATCAGATTTACAAGATGGGGACGGTTATAAAAACAGTTCCAAACAGACCTTACTTTTGAGATATACTGTTCAATTTTATTGCTTCCGACAGCTTCATACCATTAGTTGCAACTGCCCTTGTTGTAGAAAATCAACCTTTAAGTGCTATTGCCTTAAATAACGATCCTGTCACTCTTTAGTCTGTCTTTGGCGCCCAGTACCTCTAACTCGTTGATTTCGGCCTTCTGAGAACCACGCTGGATAACATCTCATTACTGTAGTCTTTGTTTCAATTTCCGATTAGCTAGTTATCTTAAAGAAAATCCGCTATAAATGGTTAAAAATTTCAGGTGAGTTAGATAAAAACGATTTTAGTTCTATGTTTCTTATGTACTAAGATACCCTGAATCTAAATTCGAAGTCCATTTGGCTGTACACCCTACACAATTTTAAGTAAATTGCAAAAAAACCCTAAAAATGGCTAAAAATTGCAGTTATGGAAACGAAATTCTTTTTATTGAACTCGATGAAGTATGTTTCTTATGTATTTCAAGCAAGGAAGTTTAAAGGTGTATGGAAGCCCAATGCTACGGCCCATTCGATCAAAAAATGTCCAGCCCAGTATGAAAATAACTGTCAGAGTTGGCCCCGCCGATTCTGCGCAATAAGAAAACTCCACGAAATAATTTAATGTGTTCCCTACTTACACACTGATAAATCAGTGTGTAGTTAGGCAACACATTATACTTTTATGAGAGCCGTAATGGTCTTAGGTTGTCTAAGGTTTTTGGTGCAAGGGCGCGCGCGGCGCGTATGAAACTATATCCGCGCTGTATCGTCAACCGTCGTCGTCTCATCATTCGTCATAATTTTGTGTTTATTGTTTGTTACTTATAATATCGTAACAAAATGATTAGAGGTTGTATGGTTTTGTCTTGCAAATCCAAGGGTAACATACCCGGCATTTTTTACTTTAGGTAAGTATTTCTTATATTTAAATTAGGTGCTTCTTATGAGACGTAACGTTAGGTAACCGAAAAATAATAATATATCAATTATGAATAATAAAATAATAAAATTTCATAGGAAATAGCAGTGAGAAAAGTAAGGCAATCTTAACTATCTTTTAGATGAGTTCCACAATGTTTGTGTATTTCTGTGGATTATTAAAAAGAAATAAGGTTTACATTTAGGTACTTTTATTTCATTTAATAATTTAGTACATTCTTTTAAAGGATCAAAATTATTAATTACCTGGCAGACCAGGCAAATTTTAATATATACAGGTCCCTCTAATTGAATGAAAGAAAGTATAATTTTATGCTAAAGTTCCTCTTTGCTTTTTCTGTATTTGTTTAAGAAGAAATTAGATTTTTGGTTTCTTAAACTTACATTATCAACTTTTTAAGCTCGAGACACTGTAGACACATAATATTTAACGGATACTGTTACAATGGATACCTAGGTACCAAAGGTTACTAAACATTTTTAACCACTGTTATTCTGTCTCATGAATGTTTGTTATTAGTAAAAAAGCATATGCCTAAAAAGTCAGTTATAAAAATTTTCACTTTCTAATGTACAACCAGAATCTTAGGATTAGATTAAACTCATTTACACTATCTTGCCCTTCTTTTATAACAAAATTGGTGATAAGTACATGAAATTATCATACAATGTTTGAAATTTATTTTAAAAAATCTTGTTTTTATTTATTTACAAAGATTTTTGGTAAAAATACAAAACTCACAAAAATATCGACCATTTAAATAGAAGGCTTTTTCCATATTATATCAGATGATATAAAATCCAATATTACACAATAATTTTAAATATTCTATGGTAGTATCGTTTAATAACCAACAATTTTGTGCAAAAAATAAAAAAAACAGTGAATGCTTGAATTTGACATTTGATGATGTCAACTTTATAGATAGTAACAAAGAATTATGGAAGTCCGGCTCTGACCTACTATTCATTGCGCAAACTCCGCGGGGCCAACCCCCTATTCCCGCTGCCCTGCACGCCTGGACAATTTTGTTCTACAGTATTGGGCTTCCATACACCTTTAAACTTCCTTGATTTCAAGTCGCTGAATCTACATCCGAAATCCGTTTGGCCTGTACACCCTTCAAATTTGTTAACAAGTTGATTGCGAAAAAATGCTAAAAATTGCGAAATATTTCAGTTATGATTTTTTTTTATTAAACTTGATCAAGTATGTAAATTCGGAGTATGTAGAGCCAGACGGATTTGCATTTAGATTTATGGTATCGAAATACATAAGAAACATACTTAATCTTACTTTAAAATTTTTGTCTTTATTTTCATAACTGCAATTTTTCGCAATTTTGAGCCATTTTTAGCAGTTTTTCGCAATTTACTCCAAATTGTGAGGATGTTTAAGCCAAACGGACCTCGGATTTGGATTTAGCGCATCAAAATACTTTTAGATGGTGCTATTATCAGCTGATTGTCCTAACTGCTATATCAATTTCATCCGGAATTTTGCTATGATTCTATATTATACACAGTACCTATACATTTGGAATTTGATGTCTGTTATAACCTTGTCGATAATTTTTTAGTGCGCAATTATTTTAACGAGTTTTAATGATTTGGTTATTTTCCTTTTTTGTATGTATATTTATCAATTATGCAAATAAGCTCCGTTTAGTATCCTAACCTAGGACACTGTTTTTTATTTCGTTAATTTTCAAATATCATAAAATATCGGCCTCATTTTTAAGATACATGGTGTGAAAGAAACTGCTTGAGAATTGTGATTTTTGCTCTATTTTTAAATTGGGTTTTTCGATATAAATGAAACTTATATTTCACAAGCAGAGAAATTATTAGACAGTACTTGTGAAACTTCTTGTAAAACTCATAAGATGTCCAATTTTAAAGTTGCTTGAGGTTATCTTAAGAATCAGATTTAAAAACCTTTAC
>JAHBCN010006551.1:0-48340 GCA_019359885.1 Listronotus oregonensis
CTTAGTCTAAAACCCCAACCCCCACGTTTCCAGTTTTTGCGCTATCAATTCTTCTTCGACTGTAGAAAAAACGGTTGGATAGGAATTACCTTATGAGAACCACAATTTTTTTAACCCGTCTTTTGTTTATTTTATACTTTTCAGCGGCCGCCTTCTGTGATAACCTACCGCTTTTTACCTCACACAAAGCTTTTTTAAGGTTTTCTTCGTTATAGTTACCGTACAACCCACTTTTTTTGTAGATTCTTACCATGTTCACACTTTATTTTTGGCACACTAACACCTTAATATGCAGCGGAATGCTCAAGCATGTGCTAACGAATAACATAATGAACATAACCTCAAATTTCCGCCGATTTATGCTTGTACGAGAGGCGATGGCAGAGTAGCCCCAAAAGGTGTCAAAGTAACCCTTAAAGTCAAAGTAGGCCTATCTTGCTGTAGCTTCTGGGTGAATTTCTATTATTATTTACACCTCGCAAACTTTTTCTGAAAATAAATATAGCTAACTAATTGTACCATTATGAGCGATAAACGATATCCACTTCGCTAATGTTTCTCTATATTTTGCATTTTTTTTTCACTTTTTTTACAGTGTCTCGAGTTCTTATTTATACTAATATTAATATTTACTTAATATCATTGCAAATCAGCACGTTTTAAAAACGGAATTTTTTTCTGGGATGGTCAGTGTCATATTCTTTGACTAATTTTTTTAACTTGGGATTTTTTTAAATAATTCATAAAGTTAATAACATTAACAACATAATTTTTGATTCTACATAAAAATATTTTATTAAAATATATTGTGTCTTTACTTGTGTTTGTCATTTTTAGTAGAATAATAAATATATTTTACGCATGGAGAAACTATGTGTACACCTTACAACTCAAAACCAAGGTAAACAGTATAAAACCAGTGTAATTACCATATTTTCTAGATAAAGATATAATACACACACATCAAACCTCTCGAGTAAACTTGTAAATTGTAAATAAAATGTAAAAGCTGCTTTTAAATATTAAAAAAACATTATGCATCTGAGAGAACATTATAGCGTAATTTAAGAGTAAATATAACAATTTAAAATAGTATTACTAAAACGTTCTTTTGAGTATTTAAACGGGTTAAAACTCGCTTTTATCTTTACCATATATTAAAAAAACTACCATTACAATTTGGAATTATGACATTTTTTACTTGAATTTGGTGTAAAATAGATTCATCAACACCAAAATAGACTACAAAGTTAAAAGTACAAGCTACGCTTTACTTAATAGATCAGCCAGAGAAAAGACAATACAAACAATATATTTTTATTTAATTTTGGCTTTAGGATTTTTAAAATTTATGTATTATTATTGAACACTTTTTGAGACGAACATTTTGCCACTATTTTTTTTTCGATAGTCTTTTGATTTTTAGTTATTAACAAAAACTTTCCATTTTATAGTCCAAGAAAATAGGTTGTGAAATACGAATTTAAGGTTAAAACTTGAATTTTTGATATAAGTTATTTGAAGAATCTAAAAACGAACTGTAATTTTTTTTTTGAATTTACCCCCGGGAAGGGGTGAAAAAAAAAAAAAGTGTTTTTTTTTTGAAATTTTAAGAAAACGGTAAATTCCAGAAAAAAAGTTTTGAATAAAAGTTGTAGAACGTAAAATTCTACATAAAAATAATTCTATATTTTTTTTCCTAAAATTGAAATTAACTGAGATAGGGTAGCTAGAAGCTAGGGGATGATAACAGCAACTTCAAAAAATCATAAATTATTGGAAAATTAAAAAGCTCATAGTTTTTTTATTATTTATATAATTAACAACTTTAATTCTAAAGAAAAAAAATCTCTAATATCTGGGCTATTGGGTGGCCAATGAAGTGTTCCGTTACGGCCAATCCACTTGTTGTAACGCCCATTCAAATATACTACCACTCGGCATGAGGTGGAGCGCCATCCTGCTGCCAAATAATATTATTGTAGATTTGAAGAAACTGAAGGTATCTTTGGCCTGTTAAAGAGCCACGATAAAATAGCGGTCCAATAATTTGATTTCCTAATATCCCACACCAAACATTTAGCGAGTTTCCTACCTTGAATCTTTATCATTTCATATTTATGAGGGTTAGCTGCTGCCCATTAATTGTATTTCTCCGGTTGTATATTCCTGATGTTGTGAATGACGCTTTATCAGTCCATAATATTTTATTGTATAAGTTGTTGTCCTCGTCTTGCTCTCTCATCAACATCGAAGCAACAAATCGAAAACGAAGTTCTTTTTGTTCTTATACTGAACGTGAAAGATACAATATGGTTTGATACCAAATTTTTTCAGAGTTCTTTGAACTGTTCCATAACTGACCCTTCGGAGCTCTAGGCCATATCTTACTTCTCGTACTGCCTGCGGAATAGAACTCATCGGATTTATCCTAAAAAATTGAACAATTGCTTGATTTCTTCTGTTTTGTCTTCTTATATTTCTTCGCCTATCTTTTAATGTTTTTGTTTCTTTAAATAGAGTCTTAATTCTTAGAATTGTATCCACTGAAATGCGTCTCTGGAAACTCTTGAAAAATCTTCTTTGCGTTTCTCGAGCATTTTCTCCGCTTTTGTAATATGATTATACAATGTGTAGACGGTCTTTTAATGAATATTTCATGTTTTAACGTTATTTGTTCCTAATTCATAAAAAATATAAACAACCTTTAAACTTTATTTTTTTAGTTGTCTGAATGACACTACCGTTAAAGAGTGAACAGGTATCCGTATCAATATTTCAGGTGTTAATGACACGGTAGACAAAAAATTTTTTCGATTTAAACGTGCAGAAAATGGACCATTTTGAATTTAAAAAAATATATCATTTTAGATTAAAAGATATACGAGGAATCGGATAATCACATAAAAAATATGGCATTCCATTTAAAAAAATATCAAAATGACCCCTAGCAGTTTTATTTGATGTTCAATTATTTTACATTAAGCATTTTTGGATTCGGAGAGAAAAATTATATATGATGGCTATTTCACTTTTTTTTATAAAAGTACAGGTAGAGTCAAAAAGTTAGTCGGGAACCTGTCTAGTTCTCGGTTGGGAAATTTGGAACCCTGTATCCCGAGAGAAATTCTAAGTCGTGGTATTTTTGGTTTTTTAAAAAAAAAAACCCATATTTTGAAAAAAACATTAATTAAAAAATACCATTTATGCTGACTTATTGATCACACTGTACATGCGCAAAAAGCCAACAAAGGACCCCACATCATTTACATTGAAATCTTGTCTACGGTGAAATATGTGAATATCTAGGATTAAATCATGCTGAACAAGAAATGACCTTTGATCCAAATCCCCGTTATGCCCGTTAAAAAAAGTTATAAGCTCTTGAAGCCAAACGAAATAACTTCTATCAGAACAGAAGAAATTCTTTGTCTACGGTGAAATGTTGTGAAAATCTAGGATTAGATGGATTAAATCATGCCGAACAAGAAATGTTCTTTGGCCCGTATATATAAGCTTTTAAAGCCAAACAACAAATCTTTTACCAGAACAGAAGAAATTCTAGAGGGACTTTGTACCTATAGGTTATGAAGGTATTTGTGAGTGTAAAAATTGTTTAACAAAATAAATCTGATTTCTGGTTAATGTTTGAGTACCCTTTACTGGTTTAAGTTTTTTTCTTTTTGAAAGTTTTAGTAATTTCTTAGCACATTTTAGTTATCCGAACGGGTTCAATTCGACATTTGTTGTTTATAATGTACCTAAGAAAATAATTATCGGATCAGCATTATCTTTGGCTGGCAAGGAGTGTTGAGGTCGGTGATCATCTGATTCTATTTTGGTACTCACATGGGTACTTCTGCCCATGGATCATGGGCACCTTGAAAAATTCACATCTAGCGTGATTTTTGCATTCACAATTAGCCTCCAACACCCTTCGCATGTCTAGCCTCAATGATCTACATAAAACTTACGCAAGTATTGCATTTCCCCCATTTTCCAAAAATTGCTAAAATCCATATTTTAGTTACATTGTAAATAACAAATGTCTAATTAAACCCGTTTGGAAAACTAAAATGCACTGAGAAGTCACAAAAACTTTCTAAAAGAAACAAATTAAAACCAGTAAAGGGTATTCAAACATTCAACAGCAATCAGATTTATTATGGTTAATAATTTTTACACTCACACAAACATTCCTAACCTATAGGTACAACGAGCCTCTAGAATTTCTTCTATTCTAAAAGAAGTTATCTCGTTTGGCTTTAAGAGCTTATAACTTTTAACAGGCATAACGGGCCTTGGACCAAAGAACATTTATTGTTCAGCATAATTTAATCTATTTAATCCTAGATTTTCAAAATATTTCACCAAAGACAAAGAATTTTTTCTGCTCTGGTAGAAATTATCTCGTTTGGCTTCAAGAGCTTATAACTTTTTTTAACGGGCATAACGAGCCTTGGAACAAAGGACGTATTTATTGTTCAGCATCATTTTATCTATCTAATCTAGATTTTTACAACATTTCACTGTAGACAAGATTTCAGTGTAAATGGTGCAGGGTCCTTTTTCTTTTTATTTAACTTAATTTTTATGAACAGCTACAGGTGTTTTTAAACCTTATTAACAATGTCGTATATTGACTATAAAAAGTGTCATCTGTATAGTATAGTAGAGGTAAAAAATTAAGTTATCACCCCAAATTATATTGATTGTTTCAAAAAGTGCCCTAATAAAGGCCACTGGAGAAAATAAAGAGAGCTTCTTGTAGTAACTAAATCCGAATGTCTCCCGTTTAAGTGTTCACAGAAAGCTATCAAAAATAAAAAATGCCTTTTTTGATAGTTTCTATAAAATTCAAACAAATGTGAGCAATGTACGAGTTGACTTGCGTTCCCAAAGCTTTACAGAATGATTGATAATAAAAACAGATTTTTTAAGTACTCAAACTTATCTCCCGTCCAAGTATTTATAAAAAGCTATAAAAAAAATCTTTTTTTGAAAGGTTTTATAGGATTTAATCAAGAGCGGACACTATCCGCTTTGAGTTGCCTTTCGTGCAAGTATTTGCAAAAAGCCATTTAAAATAAAAAATACAACTTTTGACGATTTCTATAGGATTCACACAAGTGTGAACAGTATATCTGTGCAGTGCAACAGTTACGTTCCCAAAACTTTGTGGAATAATTAGAAGATAATAAAAAAAGCTTTTTGTAGTACTAAAGCCTAATGTCCCATTATTTACAAAAGCTATTTAAAATAAAAAAAGTCATTTTAAGCCTGTTTCTATAGGATTCAAACAAGTGTGAGCACTGTAGGTCCTAATAAAGAAAGCTTTAGTAGTTTCAAAACCTATTAACTTCTGTCCAAGTACATATTTACAAAAAGTCATTAAAAATAAAAAATGCCTTTTTTTGGTCGTTTCTGTAGGATTCAAACAAGTGTGATTATTGTACCTTTTGAGTTGCGTTTCCAAAACTTTGCAAAATTGATATGTGATAATCAGTGGCATAATATGAACTAAAAAGGTAATAAAATATTATGGGTAAAAAAAAATATTTACCACCCAAATTTATTTCATTTGTTTTAAACAGTGACCCTGACCTGCCAGGTGTAAGCCACTGCTTATTAAATAAGACATATTTTAAACTATTAGAATTTCAAAAAATGCGATTTATTCAGTTTGATTTTGATCACTTTCTATAAATGGTAACATAAATATTGTAAATCAATTTAATTTAGGTTTTAGCTTACTATTTTTTACCACAGTAACATTATAACCTTTAACCTTCCAATATTTTAATTTCTGTAGCAATAAATTACCTTAAGTTTTTTTAACCTGTTTTAAATACAAGCAAGTAAATTTAATATTTTTTGATAAAATGTAATTAAAATTTCTCCAATTCGTAGTTCTAATTTCTGTTAGAATTTACAAATTAAAATGTGAGGAGTTTTATGCTGTTATTAACGCTGATGCTAAGTACACTTCAATCAGTGCTTATTTAATTTTGTTTCGTTTACAGTAACATTAAGCACTAAAAAAAATTGTAATTTTTATTGCTTAAAGCGTTATATTTTGTGTATGGGTATTGTACAGTAGGGTAAAGTAAAAAATAAAAAAAATTGATTTTGGTAACAGGCGTGCAGAAAGTTGTGGTGCGTGATAATAAAACGAACTGTAAAAAAAAATATTAAACCACTCCTTGAGGTGCCCCCCCGCCCAAAAAAAGTGTTCTTGTTTTATTATGACAATATTAGGAATTCGTTTTCATTTGGTGTGAAAGACATTAAAAATTTGTTTATAAAAAGATATTTTTTATTTCCTGGTAAAAGAATATACATTGGAGCACTTCGAAATACATTACTTGAGCAATGAAATTTGAAACATGTCGGTCTTACGTTACAAGGAACTTGATCAAAACCCTGCCATAATAAAACAATACAATTTTTCTTAGGGGTGGGGGCACCTCATGGTATGATTTTATTTTTTTCTTTTTACAGATCGTTTTATTATCAAACAACCCAACTTTCTGCACCACTGAGGGTAATCAAATACAATTTTTTTATTTTTTCCCACTCTATATTACAGGTTTATCGAAAGAAGACTAAATAGATTTTTTTTGAAAATACCTGTACCTTTATATTAAAAATAATTACTTCAAAATAATTATATTATATATATATATTTATATATATATATTATATATATATATATATATATATATATATATATATATATATATATATATATATATATATATATATATATATATATATATATATATATATATATATATATATATATATATATATATATATATATATATATATATATATATATATATATATATATATATATATATAAGTAACATTAATATACACACTATAAAATTTAAAAAATAATAATAATCCGACTGAATCGCTTATTTGAGAAACCCAATATGTCCAAAATATGCAATTTTGACCTTTATGCAAAAATCGCATGTCAACTTCATTTTCCATCATTTGTTTTAGAAACACAACAAATACCAATCGTTTGTTTTGAATAGTAAGTGTTTGAATATTTCGTTTATTTGAGAAATCCAACAAGTGCGGCTTTTATTGGGTTTGTCAAATAAAAATTTTAAGCTGTCTGAACACGATCTGTAAATTTATTATAAAAAAAATGTTTTGCTATAAATTCCACTAAAGTAAACACTGGCATAAACAAACAAAAAAAAAACATTCTTTTGGAATAGCTTCTTTTATGCATTTTACCCACAGTCAAGCGCAGCCAGGATGTGTTGTTGTAAGATCTTTTATTACTGCATTGGTATCTCACTCTTTTTCTATACTCTCTCAAAGAGCTAGATTTACGAAAATAGCACAAAAACCTGCTTATTTGGATATTAAAATACCGCTTAAAAAGAAAAATCGCAATAATATTAAAAATTTCAACCATACCTGCCAATGGATTCAGAAGATTCACCAGACATCGGGGTATTTTATACAGAAATATTTTCCTGGCCAGTAGTAAATGCCGAACCAGAAATTGAAGAAGACTAGTGTTGCTATTTTATGTTTTTTTTTATATGTAGTTCCCAATAGTTTCAAATATAGATTAGAAATTTATACCAGAAGCGTTTTATTTCTTAACAATTTTAAAACAAAATTTTAAGAAATTTATTTGAGAACACCATATGTCCAATTTTTTTCATTGCAAAAATGTTTAATTGTTACTTTTAAAATTTAATCTTATATGCTTAGCAGAACTTGGGGGGTCAATATACGAAAATATTAAGAATAGCATTTACCTAAATTTGTTTTTATTTACTAAGACAATTAGTTTTTATCGATTATTTCAAAACACGATTTTTGGACATATTGGGTTTCTCAAATAAGCGATTCAACTATTTTTCAAATATAATTAATCATTCATCATTTGCAGATTTTTAATTGCTTAGCAGTTCTAATATTAGAGCTTTTAAAAATAAATATCTAATTAGAAAATGTGTCAAAGAATACTTTTTCTAATAATAATAAATCTAGATGAAATGTTGTTTTGGTTAGGATTATGTACCTCCTTGACTGGTAAACAAATATCTATGCTTGCTATGCTAAGAAAGTAATTTACTTTAAACTTTAATATACAGGGTGTTACAGAATGCTGTGAGGAAAATTTGGGGGCAGATTCTACATGTAAAAATATGAAAAAAAGTTCATATAAACATGGGTCCGGAAACGCTTTGTTTTTATGATACGGGGTGTTTAAAGTTTTTCGCCTTTTAAAGTTTATTTCACATTTCTCGAAAACCCCTGGAGATATTGAGATAAGTTTTGCTACACCCAAATCTATTATTATAGGTCACATTTACATGTACTAAATTATTTTCTAAGGGACTTAGATCAGTGGCATTCATGCCGGTAAGTTCTTATTTTTAGCGAAGAAAACTGTACGCCACTGGTTTTTGCAAAAAATGGTATTGCTTTCTTGAAGACAGTTTAATTCTGCTTAAAAAGTACCTCCTGGACTTTGTCGTCCTGACTTACCGTTTTCGAAATAAAAATTAATTTATTAATCCGTAACCGTATAAGCTATTTTCGCCGGAGACCTCAAATGTTTCGAAGGGGCAAAAGAAATATTCGAATGCGATATACAGCATGCATTAACGCAAAGGAAAGCCATTTACAGCATTTGATCTAAAGTTAAAATTAAATACATTATTCCTGAACAATTAGTAGAAATAATATTATAAATAAAACATAAACCAGCTAAGTGTACTTTTAGTTTTATTTCGAAAACGGTAAGTCAGAACGAAAAAGTTAAAGAAGTACTTTTTAAGCATAATTAAACTAGCTTTAAGAGAGCAATACTAATTTTTGGAAAAACCAGTGGCGGACAGTTTTTTTTCGCTAAAAATAAGTACTTACCAGCACGAACGCCACTGATCTCAGTGCCTTAGAAAACAATTTTGTACATGTAAATGTGACCTATATTTATACATTTGCGTGTACAAAAACTCATCTTAATATCTCCACGAGTTTTCGAAAAATGTGAAATAGACTATAAAAGACAAAAACTTTAATCACCCTGTAACATAAAAACGAAGCATTTCCGGACCCATGTTTATATAATTTTTTTTTCATATTTTTGAATGTACAAACTGCCCCTAATTTTTCCTTATGTAATTATATGTGAACATTATTCATCACCAAAATCTGATATTAACCGTTAGGCGATTTTTATCAACTTATTATGTTCTTTGTGAATTACCTCATTTACTTAAACACCCTCTCCAGGAATCAGTACCCCAAGAAAATTATAATATACTATTTATAAATTATACACCCAATTATATCCTTGTTTAAAATTTAGGTTAGGCGATTTAAATGAAAATTGAAAAAAGTTACATACAGCTTGGAAAAACCCACATAAAAAAAGAAATGGGTGTAGTACTAACCCATTTTTAATCCAAACCCCAAAATGACATAATTAGCCTTATTAACTAACCCTATTTTTTTATTTTAAAACGTTGCTTTAATTATTATTTATCTACCGAACAAAATTAAAAGGTATGTAAGTAAAAAAGTATTTTATAAAGTTAACATTATTAAATAAATAAGTAGGTACCAACTCAAATCCGACCATTATTTCACTTTAAGAAAATTTTAATTTGTGTATTCAGTAAAATTTTATTAGTTAGTACATTTATATACGTAATTTATTTTAAGGCGTTTTTTTAGTTATCAAAGATTTCATCTATCTCAAACAAAACTAACCTTGAAAGGTCTTCCTTAAATTCCAAGAGAATTGGGTCATCGGTAAAGGTTAATTATTATGTTAAATTTATTTAAAAAAAATACCCATAATTTTTCTATATTTATTTGTATTTGTGGCACTACCGTTGCCGACATGGGTTCAAAGATACTTAAAAGGCAAAAACCATTAAAGTTGAATGTCTGCTAAACAAAGAAGTTATTTCTAACTTTTGCGAAAAGTTGCTTTTTATACACGCAAATTCTAGCCAAATGCCAAGTATTAAAGTTTTGCACTATGGTTTATGTACTAAAAATTTCTTATACAAACTTGAGAATTTAAATTGTTTTATTTATATTTTAAACTTACACAAAAATGTGTTTCTTTTTATGTTAAATGGGTAAAATCGTAAAGTTTTAATAGGTCTAACTTAGTTTGTACTTACGATCTGTTAAGTAACAATATTAAGGACAATAAAGGAACTAACGTCTGTAGCTACATTTGCATTTAAATTTATATACAGTAGTTTTATATTTGTTTTTCTTATAATAAATTGGCCCTAACTGGGTCATTTTAATCATAAATTATTATGTATTATATTGAACAAATATTGTTAAATGATAGTTAATTTTACGTTTACAGCGGAGTTGATTAAGTATTATGTCATATTAGTTCTGTATGTAGATAGTTCAGTCATCCAAAGTTTAGAAACGGCGTTTCCAGAAAAAAAATATGGAAGTTTTTTCTTATCTGCTCTTCATGTTATTTAGACTGCTGAATCCAAATCTAAGGTTTGCCGCCTCATCAGGCATAAGCTTCACAACGAAATTGGCAAAAACCTCATATTTTCGTCACTTTTTGCAGTTTTTTTTAACTATAACTCGAAAATAAGCGTTTTTTTATGATAACTATTATAAACTAAATCAACGGAGAAAAGTCTGGAACAATTCATAAAGTCGTTAGTCGTTAGATCGTGTTGAAAAAATGGCATTTCTTGACTATTCCCTAAAAAATAAAAACATTATTTAAACTGCGTGCTGGTGCCCTACTATCAATTTTATTCACCTCCAAAATCAATTATTTTATGACAACCAGGTATGTCCTGGTTACATTTATGGAACGTAAGTGAGAGTAAGAGTCCCTAGGTCAAAGAGCCTTTTTTATGGGGAATAAGGTTTTGAGAAAAAAAAACATATTTTGAACAAATTTTTATTTACATGAAAAAAAAAACCAAAAACACATTGTTTTAAAATTTTCATATTTATTTGTCGTCCTCATCTGCAGAACTATAACCTAAAATAACGAAAATGGGGACTTTGGATAACCATAATAAAAGCAATGCCGTTGATGTTCATTAACGACAAAATTTAGTATGTCTTTGCACAATAGACTTTAATATTATTAAAAAATAATAAAAAATAAAACCAAAAATAACAAAAAATGGAGAAGAAGTCATTACCTGCATAAAGATCAGGATTGCGTTCGCAGATGATCCGTTTAGAAGAACCAGACTGTATATCCGCAACGATGTAGTGTTTTCGTTTTAGTCCTTTCTGGTCAGTGGACTGCTTAAGCTCTTGAAGAATAAACACTAGTCTATCTATTGAAAAAGAAATTTAATTATGACATTTTGATCTTTGCAAGTATAGTTCCCAATTTACAGTGATACATAATAGATTAAAATAATAATTACTTGTTATAGTATAATTACCTTTGATCTTTGCAGGCAAATTGTCTTTATAGTCATCCCTTAGTTGTATTTCTATATCGAAGCACATTGTTTCACAATTTTAACTCCGTCTGAAGCAGTATAACCCAACCCTTCTGCATCCGCAATGGTCCTTGCAACCCTTCTGGCACTTGCAGGCAATGAGTTTCAGAAGCTTCTCTGGGGTTTCGGACTCAAAGGATAGGAATCAAGTAGCCTTTCTTTAATAACTTTCCATCGCAACTACTCAGGTGGTTGAATTTTTCCCAGCCACTGCAGTACTTGGTGAAATAACCTGTTACTATGTTGCTGGGCTGCAGCTCTAGTGGCGGACATGAATGCTACATTTCCGCTAACCTTGAATGCTAATGACACATACTGTTTGTACCGCACCCTATTAATTGAAGTGGTGCGATGGTCTCCGCCATACTAGGCCACTATGAATTTTTTCCCTGTCTCCGAAATTTCTTCTGCACTTGCACAGACCAAAATATCATAATTATATTTTTTCCAGTGAAGAGACCAGCGCCTATTCTTCAAGAGCTCGAGTAGTCAACTGACCAGAAAGGACTAAAAAGAAAACATTACGTCGTTGCGGATATTCAGCCTGGTCCCTCTAAACGAATCATCTGCGAACGCAATCCTGAGCTTTATGCAGGTCATGACTTTTTCTTTTTCTTTCCTTATTTTTGGTTTTACCTTTTTTTAAGTAATATTAAAGTCTATTATGCCAAAACATACTAAATTTTGTCCATAATGAACATGAACGACATTGCTTTTATTATAGTTATCCAAAGTCTTATTTTCGTTGTTTTAGGTAGTAATTCTGCAGATGAGGACGACGAATAACTATGAAAATTTTTAAAAATGGTGTTTTTGTTTATTTTTAGTTGTAAATAAAATTTGTTTTAAATATTTCCTTTTATCAAAACCTTATTACCTTTAAATTAAAAGGGGTACGATTTCGTTTGAGCTAGAAGGTTCATAACGTATGGACCTCACTCACGTTTCAAATTCCTTATATGTTACGAGGACATACCTGGTAATCATACAATAATTGATTTTGGAGGTGTATGAAGCTGATAGTAGGGCACCAGCGAGCACTTAGTATAATATTTTTACCTTTTAAGTAAAACGTCAAGAAACGCAATTTTTTAAACACGATCTAATGATGTTATGGATTGTTCTTGACTTTGGAGTTATTATAACTATTTGTAGAAAATTTTGTCTCCATTAAATAGTTAACATCAAAAAACGCTTATTTTTGAGTTATAGTTAAAAAACTAAAAAAAGTGTCGAAAATATAAGGTTTTTGGCAATTTCGTTGCGAAGCTCATGCCTGGTGAGGTGGCAAACCTCAGATTCGGATTCAGCAGCCTAAAAGTCATATAGAACCGGAAAAAAACTTTTTAATTTTTTTCCTGCAAAAACCCCCAGGTAAATGCTGAACATATTGGTCATTTGGGCAAGTAGATTATGATTCTTCAATTATTTCTATTAAACATGTTTTTAAAGTGTAATTGTGTGTCTGCGATTTAACTTTAAGACCCGACATAGGTTGCAGTGTATGTAAAAAAATTGAATCCGTATACCACCCGAAAGTTCCTTTAAATATTTAAGAAAGAAGGATATTCTGGTGAAATTCTGTTTTATTTCTTCTCGCTTAAGCTACCGTAACTGTCTTATCGTTAAATAAAATGTGCGCCATCGTTCTAGACGTTCCACTCATTTCCAACCTTAGTTTTGTAGAGTTTGTTTTGACAAAAAGCAAAAACTTAGTAATTTTGCGGAAATGTATGCTATCTTTAGAAGTTATGACAACAAATAACCACAAAACTTACAAAACAGTCGAAAGACAAAGGGTCACTAATGTTATTAAACCATTATCCCACCAAAAAAAATACATCAATCGTATCTAGTATGCTCCTTTAACTAGTAAATATTTTTATGTTAACATATAAAACAAATATAACAAAGTGATACCTAATTTGTTCTAATTAGTGCTTAAAGCTGGTTACTTATAGATGGACAAACTTGTTTACTTACATTAAAAAATCCCAAGAAAAGTTTTAGTTTTTAAGATTATTGTTATTATTAACTGGTTAACAAGGATACGCATATATTCTGCCAGATGCTTAAAAAGTTCCGGTATAGATAAATATTTCCGATGTTACTAAAAATAATTTTTTGCAATTACATATGCAGCAAAAAACTCACTTTTGTACTTTTTAAAAACTTTTTAACCCTTACAAGAAAATGCGCCATAGGCTTTAAACCTAATTCCTTTTTAGACCATATATTGATATGTAGTTGTTAAAGTTCTTTTAAAATAAAAAAAAATAAACTTTTAATAGGAAATAAAGTACAAGTCGTTTAATTTTTAGTAGACTTTATTTAAACAGAAAAACTTTTTAGTTAAATGTAAAAAATACAAAACATTAAAAAATATTTTTTGACAAACTAAATTCCTGTGAGTATGTGTGTAGTGGACAAAAGTTATGTGAAATTAAATATTTTGTTGCGTTATTATTTTTGTGTAGTTAATCGTTATTTCAGTTACTACTTTATATTAATTTAGAAGATTTATTTTATCCAATTTTAATTTAATAAAACAAATATTTATAAAATGACCTTAATATAAATTAAATTTTAAAAACATGAAAATCAAACAATATTTGCCCACTTATTTATTATCACTTTTCCTTTTAACAATAAAACAAAAAATTCCACAATAATATTTTTCTTGGCCATCTTTGGTTCTAACAGACATGATAAAAGCTTTTTTATTTTTTAACCTGAAAAATCCCGTTATAACCTACTTTGTCTCATTTGTAAATATTTAAAAATTAAATAATTAATAGTATTTTAATTTTATAAATAAAAGTAGTGGCCCCAATCAAAATGAAATTTTAGAAATTTTAAAATTATAAAATTTTTGCTAATTGCAGGTGCCTTTGGGTAATATTATAAATAGGGACTAAAGTTTTTCGCTAATAATTGTTGTTTTAGTAGCCAGTTAGCCAGCTTCGTTTTCAATATATCAAAAAAGTAATTTTTCCATTTTAAAGCTTAAGCTGCTTTAACTTAAACTGTACATTACAAGTAAAGAGTTTTTACGCTTTCGAAAGTATTGCTTAACTGCAAATCGATGCATCTATAAAACATTATTCTTATTTTGCATGATGCAACAATGCATTTTCCTGTTACGTTGCAAATATTTCGATATAATGGGGGTATGATTTTTTTTTTCAAATTCCACAAAAAAAAAACAAAACCTATTAAACTGTTGTTGTTATTATACTTTTTTTTAATATTTATTTATGGTCTTGCTAAATATCAGTTCAATAATGTGTCATGATTTGGGTATTAATCTACTTGTATACTGTTTTTAAGTATATCATATATTTTAAATAAGATTCTAAAATAAAATGCGCTACGCTAGGGCATTGTTGCTTTTTTTAAAGAATCTAACTCGGATTTCCTTTGGAACAATATAGATTGCTTGCCAAGGTAGCAGCACTTAAAAAAAAGAAAAAAGTCTTTATTTTTAGTAAGAACTGAGATACCATGAAAAACCTTAATATCCATACATCCTGCACACAATGATGTCATTTTTCTGAAAGAATATTTGATATACTTTCTTGGTTAGGATTATTTTTTATTAAAAACATACATAGTGGAGTAAAATTTGGAAGGAAAATCGCCTAGTTATCGAGAAAAAAAAACCGGCGTAGAACCAAACCAGACTTGGTGGGATTCTTTAATAAGGTAATCGTGTACACGAAATCACTTTTTACGACATTTTTTAGTGGTCGAGAACGGCCGACTGCGATAATCTTACGATCTGGTGGAAGTGTAGTAGTTTAAGTTTTATCAACGGGTTTAAACGCAGATCTTATGTCTACTTAAGTTGTTTAGGAAAGAAAATTTTAAAATACTTAAAACAGATGGGTAGATTTATAAACCCATTAAAAAAATATCAATCATTTTTATTAATTACCCACCTTATTAGTAGGTTTATTAGGCTTTTTTTATTGGGTGCTGGTAAAGAAAACCACCCACGGAATTTGTTATTTTTTGATGATACATTCAAGAGTTCATTATTTTTAAAACACTTTGAGCAACAAAAAATTGCGGATGCTTTATGTCTTTTAATTAACTTTGAGAAACATATAGTCCATAAAATATAAACTAGGGCTTTGTAATTTTTTTTAAACAGAAATATATAGTTTTTGATCACAATTCCGGCTTTGGCTTGCCTCACCCCGGAATAGATCTTTCAGGACCTATAGAGGCCATTTTTGGCACCTAGGGCCAATTCCAGACGTGAAGGGCCATTTCTGAGCTCGGAATCGAATTTAGCGTCGAAAAATACATGGGAGTACATATGTCCGACCCACTAGTCCAAACATTTTTTTTTTGTGGGGCTGTGCAATATTTCCGTACGGCAACACTGTAAACGTCTTGAAGCTACGCATGTATTTATTACATGTAAATCGTAAATAGTTAAAAGATCTATCTGAACATCACTACCAATACTTGCAAAAGATGTAGATATTGTCGAATACGTTTGAGGCAGTATTGGGAACCATTTTCCTATTTTTGTGCGATTTTATGGTTCTTTCAGATATGTGTGTGTGGCTGAACATAATTTATGATATTTCGCATCAAACGCAAATAAATCTTTATAGCCACTTATTTAGATTTCATATTATTGTCATTTCTATTCCTGGCGGCTATTCATTTTTTGATAGGTAGTTTTTTCACTACGTTAAAAGATTCAGTACTATGTAAAGAAATAAATACCCTAAACATTATTTATAACGATAAAATTTGTATTTTGTTTCATTACAAAATATAAACTAATATAATGGTACCAACTATACTATATAGGTACATAATAATATTTAAATTACTGGTTTAAACAGATTTTTTATTAAACTTTTCTTTTTTTTATTTTCACTTGTGTTGCAAAAAAAGCACATTTTTTTAATATTGAAACTATGTCATTTAAGTTTAGTGCCACAATAATTTGAAGATCGGAGCCACTGCCTGATTGCAAAATATGATAATAGTTTTGAGAATTTGTGTAAGATTTACGACAGTCTATATGATATTTTATTTTTATTTTGCTATTTAAAATACCATTTTTTTTTGACAAAATTCCTTTTGCTAGATTGTCCTGCCTTTTTTTCAGCACTTGATAGTAATGATAACAATCTTTGTATTCTAGATCTTTGTATCACAGATTTGTATCCATTATACACAATTTTCTTACAAATAATGCGCTTCATTGTTTTAGAATTTTTAATACATACAAACACTCTAAATTTCGACAACCACCACTACTAATGTATTATGACGCACGCTATCCGCATGCGAGGTCTATTGGGTCCCGACGATATCTATTTACGTCTGAAAAAAAATCGCTGTTTCCAAACGATACACTCTAGGATTTTTTTTTTCAAAAACTTTTGTAATTGTTTGGCTATATTTTCTTCGCTGCATGTATGAATATATTTTCAAAAATAAAAAAGTTTATCGATTGGTGATAATTTCAATACAAAAAATATATATTTTTAGTTTATATGATTTTTAGAGGAATAAAAATGCGAATTGGGCCCAAACAGTTTATAAGGTTAAAAGCGCTACAGTGTGGACTTTAATTTGACACAAAATATTTTTCGGTATCTTTGATAGTTTTAAAGTTATGGCGGTGGAAACAAAAAAAAATCAATTTTTTTTATAATTTAAAAAAAATGACTTTTTATTAATTTAAAAAGTTCGAGATCACAAAAAAATTTCGTTAAATACGATTTCATGTACACGGTGACATACTAAAAAGAACCTAATTGATTTGACCTGCTTCTACGCCAAAAAAAAAAAAAACGACACGATAGACTTACGGAATCGCTCCGCTAACAAGACACACCAAAAAGTTAGCGGCTGTAAAAATATGTGAGGTACCCGATTTGGCCAAAATTATGACAGACCATACAAATGTTGTTTTAAATTTGGCTATTAATTGAACTTAATTGACTATTTTAGTAAATACTTTATGCAAAAATAACATTTAAAAAAATTGCAGAATGTGCTTTAAGGAAGGATAAGTTTATTTCTTAAATTTAAAATAGACAACTACTTATATCTTATAAAAGTTAAAGATTTGTGAATCATATCACCTTTGATTAACTGACTAAAATCTACATTATCTATGGTCCAACTAAACAGTAGGGAAATAAATTCAGGTGCTTTATTTGTTTATTAGTCAAATGGTAGACAAAAAACACTGATCCATGTATTTCGTAAATTGAAAATAAACAACTACTTATGTCTTTAAAAATTTAAATATTTGTAAGTCATACCACATTAGATTAGGTTAAGTCCGTATTATCCATGGTCCAACAAAAGGTGGTTAAGTTGTTTTTTATTCAAATTTCACTTATTTATGTTGGCTAAAAGACATAAATAAAATAATTTCTATTTTTCTATAGGTATTAAATTGCTTACCAATTCCTATTTGCCTTTTATGTTATAAAAATATTCATTTTAAATATAAAAATAAGTTTAAAAAAATAAAAAATATAATTAGGATGTTAAAAGGTAAAATAACTTTTAATATTTTACAAGGTGTAAATATTTGATAATAATTTGATAGTTAAATTTAAAATTAAAATTTAAAAAAATATTTAAAAAAAATACTTTGCAAAATTTAGCTCATTTAAAAATGTATAAGTTTATAATGTTAGGTATTCCCTTTAAAGTAATTATTCACACCTCTGCAAGCTTTATAAATTGTTAAAATAAAATAAAAACACAACAAAAATTTTCATATGATAGGACCTTTCACTTCAACATCTTATTGTTTTTAAAATATTTTAAGACGATCGATTTAAAGCTTTTAAAAAATGCAGCTTAAGAGTAATTCTTTTGATACCTAGTGTATTGTTTATAAAATAACAAAAGATAAAATTAAAGATAGTCAATGCTAAATGTATTTAAAAATAACCTAGAGAAAGAGGTTATCTAAACTTGAATAATTATAATATTGATATTAGAAAATGTGCTTAGGCTTCTTATGGAAAAAGGGTATATTTTAATTTTACACGAAAAAAGTAATAAAATAACGATAGCTGCTTTAAAACTTTATTAATGTGTATGGTATGTTAGTGTACAATAATCAGTGTGATCTATGATAAAAATGCAAAAGTCGTAGCTCGACTAAGTGTTTTCTCTACTTTCACTTTTAATAGGCTTGACTAAAATTGTCTAATTTAATGTAAAGTATTGAAAAGGATTTTTATACAAGCATAGATTTTGTTCCTTGTGGATTCTAGAAGTCCAGTATTCAGTAAAATCCATGGTAAATCCGCAACAGTTGCAGAAGTTTCTCTACTTCCAGTTCTAATAATCTTGGCTAAAATAGACATGATGATTGATCTTATATAACAGTTTTAGGGTGTTTGGAAGTATCTGCTATTTTCAAAAAAATATTTTGCAAAAAATAAAGGTTTAGTGGGAAAAACAATTTTAATTTTAAGTTTTAAATTCCCGCCAAAACGCTTACCTGTGTCATGGTGTTACTCGTGACGTCACGTATGTGCAAACATTGAACACTAATGTGTAAGTTAATCTATATAAGTAATCCCTAAAATACATTTTTGTATATATCTGACTAAGGGCGTTATCTAAACCGTAGTGAGTAGCATCATGTATGAGTAGGTTCCTTTTAATATCTGAAACAAAAAGTAAATAAATAATCAACACACTATTTTTAGTAAAGCTTAAAAAGTATATTTATTACAAAGAGTTGAACATATTCCCCGATAAACAATTATAACCTTTAAAATCTAAAATCAATAACTGTATATAATTTAAAAAGTACAAATAAATAATGATACAATAAAATATTATGTACATGAACAAAAAAAAAAAATATGATTCACAGAAAAGCTAAAATCTTTTTAAGGTTATGGTGCCCATAAGCTGCTTACACTATATGCAAAGTATTGTGTAATCAGAACTTATATGAATTGTATTTTTTTGATCAACTTACTTTTTTTTTCTTTTTGCAAGAATTAAATATTCAAAACCATGAGTTGGCCAGTATATTGTCTAGATTTTACCTTGATTACCACTTTTGGGATATTTGTAATAAAAAAATAAACCGATGCATCTCCCACAGTGTCACTTGTTCTAATAATTAAAATATTTAACACACTAAAATATTGGCCTTTCATTATTTTTATTTGAGATTTGGTCTACAACGTTTTAGTAAGCGATATATCCCCAACCTATTTTAAGTTATTAATTGTTATGTGATCACAGTTACACTTGAAAACAGTTGTGTACCAATTAACAAATAAATCAAACTCCTAAATTTTAGTGGTATTCAAACCATAACAGTATCTTACACCTTTAAGGAAATCAAAATATTTTTACGATGCTAACACTCCATATAAATAGTTATATGGTAGTATAGATATAAATATAGGTAATACCATTTATGTTCTAGTATTTTATAAGATGTAACATGAAGAATGATCTAGATGTGTGTAGAACTTAGGTATTTAAAGGCTACAATGAACCATAGTTAGTAAGTGATAGACTTAAGATCAGAAAGTATACATTATTCAAGTTCTGAATAAAGTGTTGTGAAGGATGACAGAGTAGTAAAAATAAATATAACAAGACAGGAACACGCTACAATTTTACACTAACTGCAACATTTATAAATAAGACAGGTCCACAAAAAAATGGTGTGTGCTAAGTGCCGGACTAAGATTTTCTGGCATATTTTTTGCCGCTAAACACGAATCTGAAGTCAAAATTGGAGGTCAAACAACAAAAATCGAAAAAGGCGTAATTTTATATATTAACAATTTTTTTTTAAATTTAAAACGTCAATATCTTAAAAACTATAAAAGATAGACGAAACTTTATGTGACATAAACTATGTATTTTCGAATATTAGCAGATATTATAAGAAAGTCAATATTTTAAAAAAGTAGCCAAGTCGGAATTTAAAAAAAGGTAAAGATAGATCGAAATTAAACCAACCAAATGTTCGCACGTCGATGTCGTGGTTGGGCCCCAGTAGGGTCTTTTTGTAACCTGCGCTGGAGTTGCCGGTTATCGGCCTCCATCCGGAAGCATATGGGACGGTATCCAAAGCTAAGACGAATACAAGGCTTAACTTAAGGTGTCAGCAAACCGTGCTGATGAGTGAATGGCATCCTGTGCCTTAAACAGGTGTCTCCAACGGTGCCTCTGAGATACAGGGCGACCTCTCGGAGTATCTAGCCTTACTGCGGTAATGCGAGGCTCTGTCGTGGTGGACTATTACTTTCCCAACTCCAAACAGAAAGCGAACAGAACCACTTTTATAGGAAAAAAAAGGTGCGCCGACCGAAACGAATAAATCCCTTTTTAGGGGTGCCTCTGAAGTCACAAACGCCGATTTTACGGGGAAGGGAAAATCCATCCCCAACAAACAGGTGCTTGGGAAAGGATCCCTGATTCCAAACAAAAGGCGGACAGCTATCATAGTGAAAAGGGTTTCCTGGCTTCAAACAGAAATCGAATGGAACCGTTTTTATAGGAAAAATTGACAAAGGTACGCTGGCCGAAGCGGGTAAATCCGTTTGGAGAGGTGCCCCTAAAGTCACAAGCAGACAAAGCTGCGCTGACCAAGGCGGGGAAATCCGTTTCGAAAAGTGCTCCTAAAGACACGAGCACCAGTTTCACGGGAAGGGGTAAATCTATCCCCACCAAACAGGTGCTTGGGAAAGACACTGATCCAGGATCCCCGTATGTCTACCACAGGCCGTATATACGGCCTCAATGAATATCTGGTTTCTGTAACAAGGATCTGGTACCTACCCATGTCACTATACCAGGAGAGGAGGGCATGACGGATTTAATCGTCTGCTCGTCAAACTTTCCAGGAGACAGGGACACCAGAGCACATATTATGCTTGTGTCCGGTAGCGACACGACTAAGATTCCCAATATTCGGCAATGACACATTGTTGCCGTGGAAGGTAAAAGAACTTTATCCCAATTTGATAATCTGGCTTTATTAGAAGTAAAATCCTATTAGGAAAAATTTTAAAAGGTGTGAGCCACAATAGACCAAGCGGTCGCCGTGGAGGGTAAAAGCCCACTCACTTTTAAACCTTAACTAGACCTTTAGCGTTTAACCCATTTTCAAAAAACTAAAATTTATAAAGGGTAAATGGGGGTTACCTTTTTAGTAAAAACTTTTGTTTTTATTTTTGGAAGACCTATTTTAGACTTTTAAAGGAAACAAATAATTGGGTGATTCGATCAAGGAAAACCTTTTGGTGCTATGGTTTGTTTTAAAACGAAAATTAAAACCCGCTTTTTGTCGATCTGTTAAAGGAAATTGTAGGTTCTACACGAATTTCTTTTCCATTAATTCCCTGGACCAAACTATTTTTTCCGCCATAGGAAAATTTAACCCCAAAAATATCTTCGCGATAGCTTTCCATCCTACTGCAATCGACTGCCACTTTTTGGAAGATTTCACGTCGCCCGCGTCAGCCAGTGGGCGGAAAACCCTTGTGGGTCGCGTCCCATCGCGTCATGTCTTCCCCCAGTCCCTGTGGGCAAAGGGCAGACAGAAGGAAGGTAAAGGAATCTTCGTTCGTAGCGCTTAGCCCCAGAACAAAGACTCCATCGTTTGGCGAGAGTATCTTCTTGATCCCCGAGTAGTTGATACGGCTTTTTCAACCGCCTTCCCAGAAAAAAATATGTAGTTTTTTTTTGCGTATACTTCACTGGTTGGAGGTTAAACAGAAAGTATTTAGAACCTATAACTTGTTACTAGGTGCATAAAATATTGATAATGTAATTTTTTACATTTTTCATAACATATTTTTGTAATGTAACTTGTTTTTCTGGTAAGAAAATTCATTTTTTTTTTGTTACTTTTGACTCATATGATATTTTTGACCCACTTAAAAAATTTGTTAACAGTTTTAAATTACTTGTTATTTAATATAAATGATTTAATAAAATTTCTTATGGGCAATAGTTAAAAAAGCTTCTATTTAACCGCTATACCATATTCAACTAAATTTTGAATATTTATTCCAAAACTAAAAATTAAAATTTATGGTAACTTTTTTAAAGTTTTAGTCAAACTTATGTGATTTGTTTATGACATTTGTAAGTAATTAAATAGTATAGTTAACTAAAAAAACTGAATTAACCTTAAGTATGTTTAAATGATTTAATTCTAGAAAAAAAACCGATAATAAAAATATTTCCCAAAACTGACTTTTTTGAAATTTAGACACCATTAAAAATGTTAAAACTTAAAAACAGAAAATTGTTATTCATTTTGATTTAACCACTTTAATTATTATTTATTTTAATGTATTAATGTAAATGAAGAGCACTTAAACTAGAATATACTTTTTAACAGACATTACCTATAGATTTAGAAAAAATATATATTTAATGTGTAGTATATAGATTTTTTTTAGATTTTCTGTCTATATACTTTTTATCCTATTTATTATAGTTTAATTGCTTTAAAAGGTAAACAAATTGTTGCCTAATTATAAATTTTACCAGTGCCTTAAACATTTTAAATCGTTAATACTTCTAAAAAGAATTATTACCGTTAAAAAGGTAGCCATAGATATATTTTGAAAATCTCCAATGGTGATTTGTAGTGGTTTTTGAGATCTATGAATACAAACAACAATATTCTTTTTGACATCTTCAGGAAGTTCTGTCCAATCAATCTCGTACCATGCAGTTGCTAAGCTTTGACTTAATACTGTGAGGTCGTAGGAGCTGTTACAGTATATAAAAATTCTTGAAATCAAAGTACATGTAAATTCTCCCAATAAAATACATTGAATGATGCTTAAATTGGTCTAAAATGAAATAAAAATTTATTATATTTGAAATCCGGTAGTAATTATGATTATCCGGTCAAGTTAGCACGAAAAATACGGGTACCCTTGTATGAATTCCCAAAAAGCTGAAAATTTGCATGAACGTTAGTGATATCATTATAATAAAATTATGAAAAGTTCCTATTCATCCCATATGTGCAAAAAAAATTATACAAGCTCAAAGTTCGCGAAAATGGGTTTTTGAGATTTTTCAGCGACCGTAGATAATGATTTCAGCAATTGTTTTATAAGATGGTTATCTGTTTGCAATCATCAAAACCAAAAAAAAACAGAAAGATTTTAACTTTTTAATTTGCCAAGCTCGTCAAAAATATATTACAAACCTAAGCTAGACAAGTAAAGATAAGGTACGTCTACTTGCTCTTCAGGCTCCTGAAAGTAATGCTTGGATTAACGCACTTCCATCTTCATCGCTTGGAAATTTTGTTAGATAACAGAACTTTCCATATTTCCATGGCACTGAGACTTGATCTGCCTGTGTGTGGAGAGCACACCTGCGTTTGCGGCGAAAATGCTGATATTTATGACCTACAATTTGCAGAAGCGATAAAAAACTGTAGATGGAATGACCTAAATTCCCTGGAAATATGAAAAACAATTACTTTGGGACGCTACTTGCAGCCATACGCTTGCAAAATCCTATTTGGACAAAACTTCTAATTTAGTAGCTGCGGCTGCTCGTCTTGCCGAGAATAAAAAACATCTAAAATATAAAGAGCTTGAAGACCGTATCTTCATTCTTTTTGCTGTTGAAACTTTTGGTTTCTTTGGGTGATGAGGCTAAGGATTTTATAAATGAAATTTGCAAAAAAAATCATGCAAAAAACTCAAAGTTTCATTATCCAAAGAGTTGGTTTAGCTGTGCAACGAGGTGATGCAGCATCGGTTCTAGGTGTAATCCAGGAAGCCGTAGGACCTGATGAAGTTTTCAATTTTTAAGTATATATTTAGTTTTCAGTTCATTTTTAAAATGTTGTTATTTGGTATTTATAACATTATATATTTTAATATTCTAAATAAAAGTGAAACGGTTAGTTTTATGATAAAAATAGCTTACACAAAAATTGTAGATTATGCATTTGTCTACAAAAATTCTCCCTACTTTTTTTTTCTAAATTTACCATTTTTGGGAAAAGCGATTCTAAGGTTTTATTCCTTATACTTTGCATGACTACGCTGCCAATATACATCATTGGCACTTAATATAAGTAAAACTATCAGTCTACCTGATAATACATAAATATTAAATTTTAATTTTGAGATTATGAACTGAAAAAAAACTCAGTAACTTATTCAATGTGACCATGTGGCCTTAAGCAACATCTGTTTACTGCTCAATTGTCTACGTGACAGTGCCTTTTTACCTACTCTTTTTTTCTAAGAAGGAAAAATTTACCACTGAACATACTTTGGTCAAACAAGCTTACAATGACCCTGATGTACATATCATAGAAACTACAATTAATAAATTTAATCCAACTGATGTAAATGTTGTTGTGGGTGAAGATGTTGATCTGTTGGTATTAGTTACCATTCAAACTCCAATTTAAAAAAATATTTATTTTTTAAAACCATCGCAAATATTTTTAATTCCAGTTTATTGGCTTATCCTAAATGCGATAATCACATTTTATTTTTATATGCTATGACTGACTGTGATACAAAAACGTGTGCAATTGATTTGTCTTCCCCCAACCTCGGCTTCTGCTTAACAAGATTTTTATCGGGTATATAATCAGGTTCAAGTGTGGCTTGATAAACATCTAAACCCAGAAGAATGGGGTTGGACGCTAATTGATAAAGTATTGGAACCAATCGACTCACTATTTTCACCTGCACCAGAAGAGCTCCATAATACTATTTTTGCAACTGCAACTGCCCTATTTTGTTCACCAGCATGCACCAGTTGTCAAGGCCAGTCGTGTTCAAATCTTGAACTTCCAACAGAAAAAGATCCTTACATCAACAATAAAATTACTGATGTATCTTTGTTTAAACAATTCAACTTAGGAAGAAGAAGAATAAGAAAAAGAAAAAGATGGAGAAAGGGAAGAAGAAAAAGAAGAAGATGATGATGAAGAAGAAAATATTAATTGAGAAGACCTTTTTTTCTGCTAGATTTAATAAAATAGACTGTGGAGTAGACCTACTGGGGAAACCACGTTAAAAAAACGCGTCAAATACACTGCTTCACAGGTGGCGTGGAAACGTGTGCATAGTATAGGGAATAATCTTAAGTTAAATTTAGAATTGCTTTTCCTCAGAAATGGTAAATTTTAGGGAAAAAGTGTAAAAACAATATTTGTCAAATCTATTTTTATTATAAAACAAACCGTTTTGCTAAAAAAAAAACAAAAAAATAAATTTTCGCGAACTTTGACCTTCAAATTTTTTGCATAAATGGGACTTACAATTTCATCATAGTGTTATCCTCAACGTTCATGTAACTTTTCAGCTTCTTGAAAATTTACGCAAGGGTAAATGTCTATTTTAACTGGATAATTATTATTTTTGTTAAATATTTCAAACGTTTATTATACCTGGTAGTTACGAAAGTATAAAGTATTTTTAGTGTTACAAGAGGTAGGTTTATAAGTTTTAATTCCCGGTAAATAAAAAGTGATACATTATAAATAAAACCTTATTTATTTTTAATAGCAACTCTTGGTTTTTTTTTAATATATATTCTATATTTATTAACCTATTAATACCATATCATACCATTATCATTAATACTTTTTATTGATTTCTGAGATGCTAGCGTAACTTTTATGGGCGGTATATTTTTTTTATCTAAAGAGTTTTTTGTCTGTAAATTAGTTAAAATATTTTTTCTTTGATTTTTTTAACCAAGAAATAAGCTACAATACGTTATACGATCGATATTTAATTGTAGAATAAAATAAAATGATTATAGGGTCTAGCCTTAAAAAACATAGTTAAAGGTAAATTCTGGTAGCAGTGGCGGCGATAGAAAAAACGTTGGCGTCATTGGCTTTGCAAGGCTTCCTTTGTTTTTCAGTTAGAACGAAAAGATTAAGTTAAATGTGCTTAATTATATTCTGATAATACTAAATTCTAATTATATGAGTATACTATAAAAGTAATATTACTATTCAAATAATGTCAGAAATTATATAAACAAATACAATTTAAAATAGATCAACTCTTCAGCAGTTCGCTTTACTAACTTTTTTTATAATTTTATTATAGGTTATTTTAGCTTCAACACTGATAACGCAGATAGTGTTTCTTGACCCGTCGTGTTGTCAAAGTATGTCTTGGTCAATTTTAACCCTGAGACGCTAAAACTGCAAGCATGATTCTGATCGTTTGCAAATATTTGGATATATGTACTTCTTTCAAATTATTTTTTAAAATGTACCCGGGAAAGAAAAATTTTTTTAAATTTTTTTTTTTGCCCCTTTTTTTTTTTTTGGAAATTTAAAAGGGAAAATTTTTTAACACTTTGGGAAAGTTTTTTAAAGATTTTAAAAGCTTGGGAATTTTTTTTTTTTTTCTTTTTTTTTCCAAAAAACCTTTAGGTATTTTTTTACAACCAATTGAGCTTTTGTTACGCATGTTTCAAATCATTTATTACAAAATTCTTAAATTCAGTAACGAAATAAACGTAAAGCGCAAAAAATTATAAATTGAAAATTTGTCAAAGTTAAAAAAAATTTTTAAAAAAGAAAGATTAAATTTTTTCAACGGGGGTTATCTTGCCCATTTTTATACTAAAGGGTTTCACGAAGCGAAAAATTTATACGACAATTATTTAAGCATTTTTTTTAATGTACAATGAGGATAAAGGTTCGAAACAATTTTGCTAATTAAGAATTGTGTAACTTGTTGAAAAACTAACTTTACGTTAAATTTTCAACAAAAATAAATTCTTTAAAGTGTTCTGAATACACCATATTTTTTAAAATTTTTAATTAATATTTAATACCATAAAAAAATAAATGTGCACCCTTTTTTTCAGCGTAAAATTAAAATTATATTTAATGAAGATAGAATTTTGCGAGTTAAAACTTTTTTATCGAAAATTTTCTTCTCTTTAAGGATCTTTTTTTTTTGAATTTTCGCTATCTTTTATAGTTTTTGAATTATCATTAAAAATGGAAATGACCTTATTTTTTTCGTCATTTGGTAATAACAATTGCAATTTTGATTGGCAGAAAAAAATCCCCTAAACGCCTTTCTCAGATTTGCATTCCGCGTCGAATGAGCTATCGCTCATATTTTAAAAACCCTAACTTTTTTTCCGGAAACACACTTCTCACTAGACAAATATGCGAACTTCACCAGGACCAGTTTTTAATGTTAAGAATATTATCAACATTTTTGTTAAATTGTTTAAAGTAAGTTTACGATAAGACCTGGTCACGGTAAAAATTGGCTTCCAATAATTCTTGTTGGGCGAAAATAATATACTTAATTTTTAGTATTTAAAACGACATTAAATTTGTTTCTAGAATCATTTAAAAAAAAACAGATGACCTAGACATTTATCAACACCGATTAGTCCTTAGTCATAAATTTATTACTTTTTACTATGTTCTACGGGATACGTAGAGGCTGGAATAGCATTACTTTTGCGGAAGGCTATAATCAATAAAAAATAAAACAAAAATATTAAGTAAATTTTAGGATCGAGCGCTTTTAACATCAATAATTAAAGGAGAATCAAAAGTAGGACAGTAGGTAGCAAATTGTTTTAAAAAAAGTTTGGTAAAAGGTAAAAATAATTTCGTCTTCCATTGTTAGGGATAAAAAAGAATAAGTAGAAGTTTTTGATGATTTTTACAAAGGATCTAAAAGATTTACTACCATTTAAATGGTGGGATTTTTTTTTTTGGTGCTTTGATGCTGGTTTATCGTTAGTTATAACTAGGAGTTTGGAAAAACCTTTTACAAACTTCTCAGATATATCACATGATTTAAAAATCAATGGTTTATGATTTACAGGTTGGGGTTCTTTTTAGAATAAAAACATGAGTCTAAATGTTTAGATAAACTGTTAAGGTGATTTATTAATATATTTCGAAAAGATCATAGGAAAAATAGCAAGTAGAATCTCAAGGATAGGTAGTATTCTTACAGGCCATCAACTATTGTAGCTCCCCAAAGTGCATAGGTGAGTTGTGGGCCGCGAAATATGCGGAGTATGACACAGTAGTTTGCAAACTTCAAAGAATTTAAATTGTTTTTAAAAACTCAAAGAAAGTAATAAGTTCCTTGTTAGATTAATAACTACGAAGACCCCAGCTGCTTCATTAGAAGATTTTTTTGGTTCTGACCTATCCTTGTGTGGAACTACAAAACTATTTTAAGGTATGTTTCCTTCCAGGGGGGCCGCGCGTCCCAACGCATACGTTTGCGGGAAACACTCCCACTAATGTTTTTAAATGTGCCTGGTTTCTTCCAAGCGGCCGTCGTTGGGCCCCTGTCAACGACTGCGATTGATGGCGGGCTGCTGAAAAAAGGTAGACGCAGTCGTGTCTGCGACTGATATTTTTTTGGGTTGTTTTTTGTGGAATATCCGGTGTTTTTTTTTTTTTAAATTTTTAAAAATTGAAACTTTATTTTTTAAATGAGATCCTGGATTTTCTATTAAGTATTTTAAAAGTTTTAAGATCCCAAATCCCAAAGATGTTTCCCCTTATTCAAAAAAAAAAGTTTAATGTTTTCCCAAAATCCTGCCAAAAAAAATTGTCTGACTCTCTCTAACATATGGTTTGTTATGAAAAATTTCTATTAATATAAATTTTTCGAATAAGTGTAAATTTTTGGTTTTGGGGAATTTAAAAGCCCTAAAATACATAATTAAAAAATCCAGAGCCGTATTAAAAAAAAAAAAAATTGATGATGACAGCTCAAAGACGAATCGTCGGTGTATAAATCTAATAACACTATCTTGTAGAACATGAAAAATAGCAATGGAAATGTAAAAATTATTTTGTTAAATCGATTCAAATAAAGTTATAAAAAAATAAAAAAGAAATTGCGAAAAAACGGTTTTTTTCCAAAAGTAAATATTCGAAAATTTTAAAGTTCTAAGGTGGCATTTTGATTAGCATCATATTGGGAACTTTGCCTTCATTTCCCACCCGATCTCTTCAAGTTTCCGAGACCTAAGATAAGACTCGAGTTTGGGTTTAAACCCGCAGATTTACCTTAATACATGGCTAATTTTTTCCCCTGGGGGTTTTTGGATATTCAACTCTTTTGTCTGGCTCGACTTTTTATCGTAAGTTTCAGAGTAAAAGCAGCAAATAGAGCGCAAAAAATTAAAGATCTTATTATAGTTTTAAGCAAGAAATACCCGGCTTACTTTATAGGAGGTTAGAAACTCCAGGCAAAGAAAGTTTGTTACAAACGTAAGCACATACGCTATCGTGAATGACGGTCGTACTCTGAAAAAAGGAGGTGGTTGAATAAAGTTTTGGAACCGATCTGAGTTTCAGTTAAAAAGAGTATTTAGGTTTAAAGGATTTAAGGTAACGTAAAAGAGAAAGCTCGAAAATAGTTTACCCTCGGCTGTACCCTCATAATTATTTACATTTTAATCTGTGTAAGTTTAGAAGTAAGAAAGAAAAATCGAGGTAGATTTTAAAAAGGAATTAAATATAAACGAAGAGGGTAATGTAAAAAAAGTACAAAGAAAGAAGAGCAAAGAAAATCAACTAATCCACACATCGAGAACACAAAATGTCTATTAAGACTTTGCAAATTATTTTGGACATGTGTGGTGGTATTGCTTTGTGCGAAAGAAAGAGAATCTCTTATACCCACATTATTTTGTCTCAATTTTATTGATTACCAAATAACTATTTATTTATTTGATTTAATGTGCAAAAAATAATTAAATTTATGTTCTTAGAATGTATAAAAATTCCTATCTCCTAGAGATACCGTCTAAAGCTATAGTAAAACTATGTTTTTAGCATCGACATGTATAAAAATTCCTATCTCCTAGAGATACCGTCTAAAGCTATAGTAAAACTATGTTTTTAGCATCGACATGTTTTCGGAAATGTATCATTTTATTTTTGTGCAAACCGAGGATACTTATGATATACGTTGAATAAAAAAACATATTTAACACCAATGTCTTGCATATCGAAAAATAAGCCTTCATATCCTCATTTTGCACTCTGGGAAAATAAAACAACAAACTTTTATGTTGTGTGTATGTGTGTAATATCTAGCTTAGATAGTTTAAAAGATGTTTTAAAAACATTTTTTTATGCAACACTTGTATAAAATTGTTTTATAGTGTTGTTTCGTATTATCTTACAACGTACTTACCATTAATTGATAAATGATACCAGCTAACTGAATGGAACCTGGCAAAAAATCCAAGAGCATTATATATTTCATTGTTGAATTAAGTTCCGTAACATAACTAAAAAAGCATATTATTAAGTAACTATAGACAAAGTTTACTTGCAAACACCTTTTTTGTAATAAAAGTAAATTAAAAAATTAAAAATGTCAAATTTTATAAAGTAAATTTCGAAAGTTAAAAATATGTTGTAATTAAAAACGTTTTGCGATGCATTAACTCAACATACATTTTTCCATTTAAACTTTTTTATTAAAAAAAGAAGATAGTTTTAGGTTTCTAATCCTATGATTCTTATTCGAGTAGATATTGTTATTTAATATTTTTAAATAAATAATAAATAAAATTTGACATTTACAAATAATAAAGTGATATCCGTTATTAACTTATCTGTATTCAATAGGAATTAAACGTCTGATAGTGGTAGATAGATACCTCTAAAAGAAATTATGTGGTATTTTAATTTTAAAATAAAAAATGCAATTTTCTTTTCAGTCAAAAGAAAAAGCATACGCGACGCTATCACTAACAGGCAATATAAACCACTTAATACAAATGTTTATGTACCGGATTATATCTTGATGCATAATAATATACTCCCTTTGTAGAATCCGGTAGGACTCCATTTCCTCGAAACCATATCTTTTCCGTATATCTTCGGAATATCGATGAAAGTTTACAATAAATTGTTTTAAAATCCTAAGTTGACATACACCAAATTTTATAAAACTAAAAAGAAAACAATAGGTAATATACTATGGATAGTCGATTAATAATTAATAAGTAAAAAAATTTTTTAAGAAAAAAAAATATCAGAGGGTTACTTTTAAATTTTGGTTTTTTGAATATAATTAGTCGATATATCAAGTAGTTATTTTGAAAAAAACTATAGGTAGGTAAAGGTATGGTATAAGAAAAAAAAGTAATTGGGAATTTTTTACACATTTAATTAATACTACCCCGTAAATAAATGCATTATATTATATTTTTTAGAATTTTTAAAATAAATTCTTAAACGATATTTTCCCCCTCTGTCCTAGCTCTCATATATGGAATAGACCATATATATACTGACTATGCAGATTTAGACCGTTTGTTTAAAATTGAGAACGGTAGCATAGGGGGATGCTCGGTCAGTTTTAGGTATAGCCCTAGAGGCTACTAAAGATGGTTTTTACCGTTTGGGAAACAAGCAAGGAAAATTTTTTTCCGCTTAAATAACCAAATTCCATGACTCCCAGAACTGAGGGTTTTTGAATTTGTCAAAAAGGTCGGTCATTGTTAGTTCTGGTTAGTTAAAGCGGCTTTTTATTTTCCCCAATTATATTTCAGACGTAAAAATGCGAAGACGTATTAGAAAATACCCAAATGCACATACGGTATGAATCTACCTGGGCAGTATATAAATTGACTAGACCTTTTATAAATGGACTAGGCTCTATGTAAAAGAAATGTTTATTATACATACGGTCTAATGTCTGTAGTCCTTTTATATAAGGGCTACTCATTTTATATAACGTTCACGTTATACATATGGTCTACGGGCTCACGAATATGCATGCAACAATAACAGTCTTATTAGTATTAAAGATTAGGTTATTTTTCCTTTACCATAGTTCAAAATCGTGTTGTACTTTTATTATATTAGTGCTAAACTTCATTAAGTAATCAAACACGACAATAACCGTTGAATCATCTGCGTAATTGTTAAATAATTGGTTATTAGATAAGTTTAATTAAAAGATAAAAAAAAAGTCCCCTTTGGGAAAACCCCCAAAACATCATTTGGGATGGAAAACACCCTCATATTTAACGATTTTTTTCTGCGGGTCATAAAAGGGTCAATCCAGTTAGATAGAGTTGTTATATAGTTTTGTCAAGGGGAAAGATTTATTAACTGTGTCGAAAGCAATTGACAGGTCAAAAAAGAGGGCAACAACGTATTTTTCCCGGTTCATATTTTCATAAATAAAATTTAAGATATTAAATAACGCAGTTTTTTCAGAAAAGGAGCCATGCTGGCATTTTTCAACAATGCAGTGCTTCGTTTCTTTAAAAGTGTTAGACAATGTTATGGTTTCAATAACACTAAAATCTTGGACTTCCATTGTCTTTATTTGTTAATTGATACACAACGTTTCGGTTAGTGATGTATCCCCAACCTTTTTCGGATAACAAAAATTTCTTGCTCGCCCTTTATAATTTTGCCCCGAAGCTTGACCGACTTGTCAGGGTTTTTGCAACGGAGAATATTGGGAATGTCTACACTAGGTTTGTAAATACTTTTTAATTGTTTGAAAATATTACCTTCTTTAAATTTTCTTTTCTTAGGGGGTTTTTTTTATGAATGTTTTTTTGCTTCCGACCATTGTACCGGTGTTTTTTTGAATGCTGTTCGGCAATCCCGTTTTCGACGTTTTACCTCTTTCCCGTATGTTTTTGTGTTCTTTAACTCTAACTTCTAGTGGTTTTTTTGTTTCCCGCAGTATACGTCAAATTCACAAGGAATTTGTTAGATACAGTCTTTTTTTGAAACATTATTGTCCGGTCTTGTTTAGTAAAATACTTCTCAGAGTGGTTTGGGATTTAAATGTTTTTTAATGTTATACCTATTCGCTATTCTGCGGATCTTTTCTGAAGTTCCTTTAATATACGGAATAGTCATAAATGTTTGGTCCTGTTTTCTTTTTCAAATTAGGTTTTTGGTCTTCTCTTATATTTATCGATTGTTTTTTTTAAAATCTCTCCTGTAGCCTTTTTGCTTGGCCAGTTATATTACATTTCGGCTTGCAGAATTCCTTACGTTATAAGGTCACCGCGCGGCTATATAGAGCGTACGACCCCTTGCTTTGTTTCGTTACAGTGGGGTTTGGTTAAATTATTGTCCAGTGTGGGTGGTTTTTCTGAATACCGAGGTATATTTTGTCCATTATTTCGTTTGACTAAAACGTCGAGAAAAAAGGGAGAGCCAATTTTGTTCCTTCCCCATTGTGAATTTGATACATGGTCGAAGACAGTTTAGATGTTCTAAGAAACCTTCAAGTTCTTCGTCATTCGTCCATACAATAAAAGTATCGTCAACATATCGTAGCCAAACTTTTGGTTTGATTAGTGCAGTTAATTGCGTGTTTCAAACAATTCCCTATATATGTTTTACCCCTGGAGAGAGGATAACCCATGGGAAGTCATCGTCCCGCATAGAACTTATCTTTTCTTCAAAGTAAGAACTACGGGGCACAGCTAAAAATTTCCCTCACTCCCTCCAGCGGCAGGGTGGTGCGTTCTATTAATATCATCTTCGTTGAGCTTGGGCCCCAAGATGTTTAAAGATTCTTGAAAGTATCGTTTGGTCCCATTTCTACATTATTGAGAATCTCAACAAAATGACTGGTTCTTTACAAGGATGGGACTTACCGGCTAAGGGTTTAATCAGTTCTAAAAGGTATTTTGCCAGTGCAGTCGTGGGTGCATTCTGGAGCTGGTGATTGGCTTAAAGGTATATTGTCCTGGTATTTTGGTAGTCCAAAAGATGTGGGCTTACTATTATGGGGGTTAGTGTTGTTCTAGTTTCGTCTGTAAGAAATTTTTATATTTTTTTTAAAATCCCGTAAATTTTGTTTCCTATTGAGGGTGTTGGATCTTGATTAAGGGGTCTTTTTTGCCTTTACGAAGGACTTCGTCAATTTTTTCATCATAGGTGAATGTATCCGATTTACAGTGGCATTTCCTTTGTCTGCTGGAAAAATTTTTGTGGATTATCATTTTGAAGGTTTTTAAAAACCTAATTCGTTTTAGATGATATTAATTGGGGTTACTTTGTTTTGTTTCTAAAACGGTTCTTATTTTCCCATCGAAGTTCTTCCGATCTGGTCCCTGGATCCTTGTTGTTTCAAAGAACTAATTATGTCTAAGTAGGTGTATGTTTTGGGGCCCTATGGAAAAGGTTTAATCCTCGTCCAAAAAGCTGTTCTTCTTTTTTTCCGAGAGGGTTCGGAGGACATGTTATTGTATTATTTTTGTTGACTGTCTCAGCTGTTGGTCGTTTACTGTAAGTCTGTTCAATTTGTTCTGGTGTTTTTGTCGAAAATTGTTTTTGGGCCCTTTTTTCCATGTTCTTTTATTTTTTGAAAAATGGGGTTGTAGTCCTCTTCCTGTATTTCCTTAATCTCTTCATATCTTTGGGTAACTTCTAGAAACCCTGTGATTTCTTCCATCGGTGGTGGTTAATCTGGGATCGGAGCAAAATTTTTCTGGCTTCTTCAAGAATACGTTTAGTCTTTCTCCTGGTATTGGTGATTTTAAGGCAAAAACCCAAACTGGAAAAAATTTATTGTCTCTGGCTTCTCGTAGAAATTCAATGTGGGCTCTTCCTTTGTGATCTTAAAAAAACAGCAACCCTTAGGGCTTTTTTTAAAAGGGAATTTTAGGTTTTGGATTTTTGCGAAAACGGGTTGGGAGTTTTCCCCCCAATTAAAAAACTAAAACCGAAACGTTGGGGTGTATAAAATTAACCAAATAAAAAAATGGGAAAGCCCAAGGGAAATTTTAAAAGTGAAAAATTGAAACCTTTTTAACATTGGCCCTTTAACACCTTTTAAAGAAAAAAAATTTGGAAAAAAAAGCCCAAAAGTACCGGACGAGGTTTTTAAAAAAGTTATTGTTTTAAAACTAAAAAAAAGCCCCTGTTTTTAAAAAACACAAAAGAAGATGCCCAAAACATTGAATTCTAGGAAAAAAAAAGCCAGGAATTTTTAAAACTTTAAAAATTCCCATTTTTTAGTTTTTCTTGAGGTCCTTGTAACCAAAGGAAGAAAAATAAAATTCTTAAGAATGTTTTAGTTATCGCGAAAACGGTTGGAATCATCACCAACCGAAACGTTGGATCAATAACAAATAAAACAGAAGTCAAGATTTTAGTATTGAAACCATACATGTCTAACACTTTTAAAGAAACGTTCAGCAGGTACGGACCCGGTATCAACGAACTTTTAAGGCTACGAGAAGACCTGTTTAAGATCACAAAAGAAGATGCAATTTCACAGAGCCAGAATTGCCAGTTGGTTCCCAAAGTCAAATGCCAGGAGAAAGAGCTAAACGTATTCTTGAAGAAGCCAGAAAATCGCTCGATCCCAGATTAACACCACCGATGGAAAATCACATGTACTAGTTACCCAAAGATGAAGAGATTAAGAAACGAAAAGGGACTACAACCCTTTTTCAAAAAATACAAAGAACATAAACAAGACAATTTACGACAAAAACAAGACAAATTGAACGCTTTACAGTAAACGACAACAGCTGAGACAGTCAACAAAAATACTAATTAACATGTCCCCCGAACCCTCTCGAAAACAGAAGAATAGCTTTTAGGACGAGGATTAAACTTGCCAACCAAGCACACCTACTCTAGACATAATTAGTTCTTTAGAAACAACAAGGATCAGGGACCAGATGCGGAAGAACTTCGATGGAAAGAAAGAACCGTTTTAGAAACAAAAAAAAGTAACCCCACTAATATCATTCAAAACGAATTAGAAGTTTAAAAACCTTCAAAATGATACATCCATCAAAATTCTTCCAGCAGACGAAAATGCCACTGTAGTCATGGATACATTCACCTATGATGAAAAAACTGACGAAGTCCTTCGTAAAGGCAAATACAGACCCCTTAATCAAGATCCAACACCCTCAATAGAAAACAAAATTTACAGGGCTTTAAGAAAATATAAAAACTTTCTGACAGACGAAACTAGAACAACTCTAACACCTTATAATAGTAAGCCTCCACATCTATATGGACTACCAAAAATACACAAGGACAATATACCCTTAAGGCCAATCACCAGCTCCAGGAATGCACCCACGACTGCACTGGCAAAATACCTTTTAGAACTGATTAAACCCTTAGCCGGTAAGTCACCATCCTTTGTAAAGAACTCCCGTCATTTTGTTGAGATTCTCAATAATGTAGAAATAGGACCAAACGATACTTTCGTAAGCTTTGATGTAGAAAGTCTATATACAAATGTACCAATAAAAGAATCGTTAAGCATCATTCGGGCCAAGCTCATGAGATGATACCTTAATAGAACGCACCTACCTTGCCGCTGGATGAAGTGATGGAATTGCTGGAGCTGTGCCTCCGTAGTTCTTACTTTCAAGTAAAAGATAAGTTCTATGCGCAGGTCGATGGACTTCCCATGGGTTCATCGCTCTCTCAGTGGGACACATATATGGAATGGTTTGGGAACACGCAATTAATACCGCACTAATCAAACCAAAAGTTTGGCTACGATATGTTGACGATACTTTTATTGTATGGACAGGTAATGACGAAGAACTTGAAGGTTTCTTAGAACATCTAAACTGTCTTCGACCATGTATCAAATTCACAATGGAGAAGAAACAAAATTCGGCTCTACCTTTTCTCGACGTTTTAGTCAAACGAAATAATGGACATATATATACCTCGGTATACAGAAAACCTACCCACACTGGACAATATTTACACCAGAATTCCAACCACTCTAACGAAACAAAGCGAGGAGTCATACGTACTCTATATAGCCGCGCGGTGACCCTATGCAACAGTAAGGAATCTCTGCAAGCCGAAATAAGTAATATAACTAGGGATCTCAAGCAAAACGGCTACAGTGAGAGATTGGTTAAAGAAACAATCGATAAATATCAAGAGAAGACAAAGAACTCTAATTTGAACAAGACTACACAGGACCAAACATTTATGACTATTCCGTATATTAAAGGAACTTCAGAAAAGATTCGCAGAATAGCGAATAGGTATAACATTAAAACAGCATTTAAATCCCAAACCACTCTGAGAAGTATTCTTACTAAGACAAGACCGGACAATAATGTTTTAAAAAATGACTGTATCTACCAAATTCCTTGTGAATGTGGTGAAGTATACATCGGGGAAACAAAAAGACCACTAGAAGTTAGAGTTAAAGAACACAAAAAACATACGGAACGAGGTGAAACGTCGAAATCAGGAATTGCCGAACACGCATGGTCAAAACAACACCGTATACAATGGTCGGAAGCAAAAATCATTCATAAAGAAACCCACTGGAAGAAAAAAAAAATTAAAGAAGCTGTAATAATTGCAAACAATCAAAATGTATATAGCAAACCTAGTGTAGACATTCCGAATATCAGGCTGCCGTTACTGAACCGTGACAAGTCGGTCAAGCTTCGGTGAACAACGGATAGTATATAAGGTCCTAGCTTTTAAGAATAGTTTTAGTTATCACTTGAAAACGGCTGGAAATACATCACTAACCGAAACGTTGTGTATCAATTAACAAATAAAGACAATGGAATTCCAAGATTTTAGCAGTGCTTACTGACAAAATGTATTATTCTACGATAAACAACTTTTTTAAACACTTTGGAAAATATAAAAAGCTAAGATATTTGTCTGTAGTTGTCTATATTGCATCTATCATTTTTTTTGGTAAACTGGAATTACATTTGCGGTTTTCAGAGCCTCAGAAAACACACCCTCTGACAAACTTAGATTTAGAAGATCACTCAAAGAACTACCAATTATCTGACCAATAGACTTTGGTAATTTCGAATTTACGCCGTCAGTGACTGCAGAATTCTTATTTTAAAGAGAGTATATTATATTTTTTATCTAAATCTTATTAGTATTTGCAACTTCTATTGAATTTCTTAATATTGGAGTTTCTGAATACATCGTACTAATATTACCATACTTATCTTTTATTTTTTGAGACACTACTGAAATAATTTACAAAGATGTTCGCTATGTCGTTGGGTTTAGTGATTACTTTATCATTTATAGTCAACTAAATAGATTAAGTGGTTAGATTTTGCCTGTTAAGTGGGCTTAACAGGCAATTAAACAATTGTTCATATTGTTTTACTTTTATTTGCAGATTAAGAGATACTTTTTATAGTAACTTTTTTGCAATTTTAATCTGATTTTTGTTTTCCATTTTTTCCTTGTTTGTACCTCTAAGTAATTTCTACACTCTCGGTATATTTCTGTAACCAATCCTTCCAACTCTAACTTTAATAGCGCTAATTGAGGATTATACCAGATTTCGGTGTTGAATTTACTTACAGTATGTAATTTAACAGGACAGGGGCAATCCAGGCAATAATTTATAATATTCAGAAATTCCCTCCACACACGATTAGTTCCTTTATAGTAGTTTAAAATATTATGCCAGTTCTGTCGTTTTATAAGACTAGTAAATACCTGGATGTTACTTGTTGATAAGCATCTTCCTTTTTTTTTTTTTGTTGTATATATCTTTTTGTGTGGCAATTTCACCACCTGTTAACGAGAACTCCATCAGGTGTGCTAGATGATATTTTGTGAGTGAAATTTTGCTATTATACAGTTCGCTGTTAAAGTTTGTAACTACATAATCTATTAGGAAGGCACTTGTAACACCGTTTTTAATAGTAAAAATTCTAGTGGCTCTGAAGTGGTTATAGTAAGTCTAGAGAAATGAAGCAGGTCACAAAACTTTTGTTTATTATTATTTTCAGTAAAATAATCTATATTTAAATCACCACAGAACACAAGCTTACTATGACGTGCCATAATATTTGCAAACACTGGAAATACTGTATCAAGAAAATCGTCTATATTACCTGCTCCCGGTTGGTAGCAGCATGCATTGCACACATCATTAAATGTAACTCCGCACATCTCACAATATCCCTCAATAGCAGCATTATTTACTAAATTATTTATTTTAAACATGGATGTTAAACATTTTTTCACTAATATAAGCGATCCCCCATGCTCGTGGAGATCTCTTGAGAGGTAAGAAAGCACCACATAACCCCGAATGACTAACCTACTTGGATCCGAAATCCGAAGCCAAGTTTTATATTCTTCATAGTTCTTATCTATTTTTTCCCAGATTCCACTGAGATAGTCTTGAGTACAAAAAAAATTGGCCTGATTATTTTTTTCAATATGATTTTTATTTGTCTGTAAGGGAGTATAGGCTTTCTTTATTTCGTCATGAATATTAAGACTACCAGAAAAACACGGTATACGGTCGAGAAACGCTGAGATATACTAATTATCTCCAGTATACAAGACAAGTAAGTAAGACCTATATCTATATGAAAAAAATTAAGTTCTTATAGTTTTAACGTTAATACTAAAACTATTAAAATGTGAAACATAAAGATTAAACCTAGTCTTATTAAAAAAATAAAAAAACATTTTAATTGGCTTTAATTTAAAAAATGGTTTATGCAGAAATCTTATACCCCTGTCTAAATTAAAACAGGTACCTGAAACAAATAAAGCAAGCACCTTTAAAATTTTAAAACTGAGTTTCCCATTTTTTCTTTTTCGCAAAATGTTTAAGAAAATAAAACATGATTTTTTGCTACAAACGCGTATCGTTATACAGTTACTTACTGCTGGCCATACTCTCTCTCTGGGAGATCGATCTGCAGGCATATGCAGATGATCTAGTCATCCTAATTAAAGGAAACTCTGATGAGATGATTTCGAACATCCTTCAAGAAGTACGAAACAGCACACAAAGCTGGTGTCACAGGAAAAAAATGACAATAAACCCTCAAAAAATGGTTATTGACCCCTTCACCCGAAAGAGAAACCTGGTTAACTTGAGACCACCAACTCTGCAAGGTGAAATAATACAATTTGCGAAAGAAGCAAAATATCTGAGGTTGATCCTAGATAGCACTCTTAGCTGGGATTCGCATCTAGAAAATGTCACCCGTAAGGCGACCCTATCTTTCTGGACATGCCGCAGGATCTGTGGCAAATCCTGGGGCATGCAACCAAAACAGATGTACTGGCTATACGTGACAGTCATAAGACCAATGATCACGTATGGCTTTGTGGCATGGTGGCGCAAGGGGCACCAGCGGCTGACCCAAGCAAAGCTATCTAGCCTACAGAGACAGGCCTGCCTAATGATCACGGACGCGCTACGCTCAACACCAACAGCGGCCATGGAAGCCCTGCTAAGACTGCCTCCTCTGCATACTTACTTGGAGAGAGAGGCAAGGTGGGCAACCTACAGACTCTATCAAGCGGTCAGTAACAAACCGCAGGCGTGTCATATGGAGAGCACCAGTCTCCTCAGGAATGTCCTGACCTGTGACAGACTGGGAATGTCCTCAGACATAATGCCTACTGCAACCAATTACAAACAGCCCTACAGTGTAGTCTACCCACAAAGGGAGGACTGGAGTCGAAAAACGACCGACCTACTTCGGGCTGACATCTGTTGGTACAGCGACAGCTCCAAAACCAAGGACGGTGTTAGAGCGGGAATATATGGGCAAAGGCCGGCAGAGTTTTTCTTCAGCCTGGGCACTTTCGCAACCATATTTCAAGCGAAGGTATTTGCTATTGAGATGTGTGCTAGATCGCTGGTTGATCGGCACTGCACACGTAAGACAGTTAAAATATTCTCCGATAGTCAAGCAGCTCTTAAGCCCCTTGGATCTGGCCGGTGCAATTCGAAAACCGTCTGGAATTACAAGGATGAGCTGACCAAACTGGGTCAAAACAATAAGGTTACACTACTGTAGATATCTGGACACACCGGCCTAGAGGGTAATGAATCCGCAGACCTTCTTGCCAAAAGGGGGGCGGAAAAAAAATTCACTGGAACGGAACCGGTCATCGGTATATCTTATGAAATGGCCAAGCAGTTTATATCAGCTTGGACACAAAGAGAAAATATTCGGTACTGGCATGAACTTCCGGGTCTCAGACACTCGAAGGCCTTCATAAGCCCACCGAACCAACAATGTACTGTCAAACTGTACACGGGACACTGCAAAATTGAAATACCACATGTACAAATCGGACTAGCGAAAGACGCCGAGTGCCGCACGTGCATGGAGGGGGATGAATCGGCAGAACACATACTGTTTCGTGCCCAGCAATGGCAGGACCAAGATTCGCAATCCTTGGCAATGATACCTTATTGCCGGGGTAGGTGAAAGATCTCTCTCCCAAAAGGATCATCAGATTTATTAGAAGTCTGGACCTGGTGGGAGAAATATAAAAGGGTGTGAGCCACAATAGACCGATCGGTCGCGGTGGAAGTGTGTTATACCCACCCACTTTAAACCTACCTACCTACCTACAGTTACTTAACAATTTATTATATATAAAATAGTAAAAATTGAGTGTATTACCTAAAACAAGTTAAATCTGTTGTACCGAAAAATATGGAAAGGTAAGCTCCAACCATAGAAGTCCATATAAATGAAGGCCAATACTGGTCATCAAATGGCGTCCAAGATGATAATGGCACTTGAGAAATAAATATTGTTTCGTTGCCTTTCTGGATTTTATATGGATCTAAACATAAAAGATATTAATAAACAGGGTGTAACATTTTGTTGCCAGGAGGCTTTTCAAACTTTGCCGCCCCTACCGAACTCTACAGTTTGAAATCCAAGCTTACAATCAAATTAATTAGAACCTTGTGCCAATGAAATTAAATTTTTATGATTTGCGCACTATCGTCCTAATTACACCACCTTTTCTCCATAATTAGTGTGATTTTGAACTAGGGGATACATGTGCTACTTTTTAGATTATTTTTACAACCCAAAGATTTAGTTAAGATTGCACAATAAATAGTTTTTTAATATATTTTTAAGGTAATAAGAGTTTAATGATGCACTACTGATAAGAGGGGTAAGGTATGCCCTAAATTTACTTACACAATAATGTACATATATATTTTTTTTTATTATGGGACAGTCCACGAAGGCTGATGCCTAAGTACTAACGTACCGTGGGTGTCTTAAGTGTGGTGAGAGGGAGTTTGTTCACACGGGACTTAAATATTTGGAGATTGGAAGGAAAAGGAAAAACTTCTGCGGGCAGCAGGTTCCACAGTCTTGACACTCTAGGGATGAAGGAACGAAGAAAGCGGGATGATCGGGGCTTCTCTAACTGAACTGTAAAAGGATGCATAAGAGTTGCACTACGTGTTGCTCTGTTGGGAGCCGCCAGAGAAGGAATTATACTGGCCAATTCCTCTGAGCAGAAGCCGTGAAAATACCTATAGAAGAGCAACAGATCCCCTACAGCTCGACGGTGGACAAGAAGAGGAAGCCTTTCTGTGAGCGTTGGATCATTAATAAGACGAACGGCACTTCTTTAAATGGAGTCCAGAATGCTAATTGTTGTAGGGGACGCCATTCCCCAGACATGAGAACCATATTCTAAAGAGGGTCTGATTTGGGATACGTACAGAGTGTACAGATTGGAAGAAGAGATATATTTCCTGGCTCGGAAGAGGAATCCAAGCTTTTTTGAAGCTGCCGAGGCTATGGATGTAATGTGTTTGTGCCAATTGAGGTTATTCTCAAAAGTAACGCCGACAAGATTAAACGACTCTTTGTTCTGCAGAACTTGGCCGCTCATATGTAAGGGATGAGCATTGGCAACATTCGCCTACTAACAGTTTAAAACAATATTTTTAATTATATGGAAAAATTTATCTAAGTGGTAAAACATATTACAGGTTAAATTGTTTGGTGGACCTAATAAAATTTGGGTATATAAATAGAAAAAATTTAATTTCTGTAAAAGCAAAAAAAAATTTGGCCCCATATTTGCCGCCCATAAAATCTACCGCTTTAGGCTGAAGCCTACTTAGCTGCTGGTAAATCCGCCACTGGGCAAAATTATAAGTTAGTGTGCTTTTTGCCCTGTTAAGGCGCGTTTTCACCAAAGTTGACAACTGAAAGTTGCAAAAAATTTGTTTGTAGAAAACTAAAGGCTGAAACTAAAAGTTGTCAATTAAAAGTTGCTTTTAAATTAGAGCAACAAGTGAAAGATTTTTTGTAGAAAACTAAAAGTTGCTCTTCTCACATTTAGAGAAACAAGTGAAAAACTTGTTGCCAAAGAATTAGCGCAAAAGGTTTAGGCAGTAGTTTTCCAGTTCTCCACTAGTTTTCTACAAGTTGCCTGTGCATAGCGTGCAGCAACAAATCTTCCACTTTAAGTTGTCAACTTATTATGATCTTTTAAAACACGTGTTTACACCAAAGTTGACAACTAAAAGTTACCAAAAGATTATTTGTAGAAAACTAAAAGTTGTCAACTAAAAGTTGCACTTCTCAAATTAGAGCAACAAGTGGAAATTTTTTTGTAGAAAACTAAAAGTTGCTCTTCTTAAATTTAGAGAAACAAGGGGAAAATGTGTTGCCAAAAATTGGCGCAAAAAGATTTATGTAGTAGTTCTCCATTAGTTTTCACAAAGGGCGAACAAATCTTCCACTTTTAGTTGTCAACTTTCTTTAAATTTTTTTACCGACACTCTGCGGAAAACTAAAATTAAGTGGAAGATTTTTTTCCCTCCAACGGAAGACAGAAAAAGTTGCTGTATTTTGTAGAAAAAGCAACAAATTGCCGCAACTTGTGGAAAACTTAGTTGAAGACTTTGGTGTAAACGCGGCGACACTCCGGGGAAACCAAAATTTAGTGGAAGATTTGTCACCCCCACAAGTGGAAGACAGAAAAAAGTTGCTGTATTTTGTGGAAAAAGCAACAAATTTCCGCAACTTGTGGAAAATTTAAATTGGAAGACTTGGTGTAAACGCGGTTTTAGTGCTAAAAATTTTTAAAAAAATGATTTATAATTAGTTCTTATTTACATAATGAAATATTACCTCGAAAAGTAGGTGCAGCAATGTAAAATATTACTACAACACATTTTCCCAGCAAAATATAGTAGTGTGGTCTTTTAAACCCAGATGATACAGTTTGCTGGTAAGTTAAAATTACACCCCGAATTTTGCTTTCAAAAATTTTTTCTTTTCATACTTAATGGCGTTTTTAATAATATTTCCATAATTTTCCTAAAACGAGCAAAAATTATATTGGAGCTAAAGGAACCACATTGTGTAAAGTAGACCCTTAAATATGGTAGGTAAATCTGATAATAAATTTTGGGGTTTATTAAAAATATTTTTTAAGACCATACAAAATTAAGAGGAAACTAATGCTAACAATAAAATATTTATTTGCTTAATACTACAAATCTTTAAAATGATTTACTTATTTATTTTAGAATGTTTTCTTTTAACAATATTCCTTAAGTGCGAAGACTCGGTCATATTCTTCAACTTAGTGATATTGAGAGGACGTCAATTATTGTTGGATTACGTAGGGTGGTTGTGTCGATTAGAGAAAAAACAATAAAATTTATGCAATTGATTTATGTATACACAAATATTGCAAACAGGTGCATTCAGTTTTATTATTTGTATTTGGATATGGGTCCATGTCTTTATCGATTTAGACATGTTGTATGCACTTAATAATATTTTAATAAATAATATATTTAATGACCCTAATAAAAAATATATTTTTTTGTTAAATAAATTAATTATTGCTAAGACTTTTAATATTAAGAATTGATAGAATAAAGAAAAATGAAATTTGGTCCCTTAATATACTCATAATATATATAAAAATTTAGGTTTAAATTGGCGGAAAAAAATAATTGGCCCACCAAATATCCAAAAAAAGAACCTTAAAATTAAATACCGGCGAAGTATTTAAGGTTATACTTTTTATTTTAAAAATAATTGAGAAACATACAGTACAGAGAATTGTCATAAAAAAAATTAATAACAAATTTTAAATGTTGATTTTGTATATAAATCTTTTCTGTTGTAAAACTGGGGTCCGTTTCTGTAAGCAATTTTTTTGACATTCCTTTTCTCTATCTCTTTCGAGACGTAACAAACTTATCAGTTGCCTTTAAGGGCAACAAGGACATGTGATTCTTATTTTGACTTTCTCTTTGCTTATGTTTTTACAAAATTTAGACAAGTGGGTAACGGGAGTCAATTACCATCCTGTGAGCCCAAGTCTACCACATTTTTCAGGTCCAACGATCAATGTTCCCCATTTTTGGGATTTTTTATCAGGCGTTGTTATTAAAGTAGGGTAAACAAAATGTCACTAAAAAGTGTCATGGTAAATCACATAAAAAACAGATTTACTTAAGGTGTAGAGTAAAGTAAAAGCATGCAACTAAAATTGGGGTATGTTAACACTAATAGTTATTATTGATACTAGGGCCATATACATAAATGTCAAATTCATGTAAAACGTGTATTATTTAACATTTATTTTACAGTACAAGTTAATTTTATTTACATACCGAGTGGCGCGTCGCCGAGCGGAACATACGAAATCCCATGTAAATTTTAAGGGGGTTAATTATTGGCTCCCCTGTACATTTTACAGAAAAAATGTTAGAAAACTTTTTAAAGAGACCAATCTGACACACCCTTGTACCAAATTTTAAGAAATTTTAAAAGCGAATCTTGAATTATTAAATTAAATGTACTTGCAAAATTACCAAATTTTCGCTTCAGGTAAAACCAAACAGACATCAGCCACCAGCAAACAATTTGTTATTAGGCTTTGTCAAATCTCACAACCATTACATTCAAAGTAGGATACACGTTAACATTTTTTTTTTTATTAAACCTTTTATTTAATGTAACAATTAAGTTTAACTAATAACAGTTTTACCATCTATAAATATACTATATTAAAAAAATTATTTAATCTTACTTGAATTTAATTAAACCAATAGCAGTATCTGAAATATTTTCAATTTATTTTCCCATCAAGCCTATCGGGTCCATTTCAACCATTAAACGTATTGTCAGTAAACTTGAGTCCAAAACCATCGCAATAAATAATTGTAAATGTTTGACTCAGAAGATCGAAAATAGATCCGAAAAAAGAGAGAACTGAACTCTTAATATTTTACTAGCTGTGAAAAAATAAAATAAAATAAAACACAATATATATATTTTTTTAATAATAGAAAATTACATAAAAACAATTATTAATCAAATGTTAAAAACAAACCCCCAATAACAGCTAAACAATATCCCAGTCGATCATAAAATTAATTTCTAACGTTGCTAAGTTGATATTGCGAAATTTTATTACATTCTAACGAAATAGCGTTTTGTAGCTGATTTAGATTCTCAAATTTTACACTTTTATAAATGACACTTTTGAAGAGACCCCACAGAAAAAAGTCATTCGGTGAAAGATCAGGTGACCTGGCTGACCAAAGTATCCGGTACCGTGGACCAATAATATTGCCGTTTAAAGCATTTTCCAGGTACTCTCTAACCATACGGGCATTATGGGCGGGGCAACAATCCATTCGGTACCAGATCATTTGATTTTGAAATAGGTCCAAATAGATTTCTGCTGTCAGGTTATAGTCCATAAAAAAAGGGTCCAATGATAGGGTGTCCGATAATTCCCACGAATACATTTGTTTTTTGGTGATATTGTGTCCGAGTATGAACAAAGCGATGTTTATTTTCTTGGCTCCAATACCGGCAATTCTGAACATTTGGTTTATTGTTAAGGGTGAATGTGCATTCATCGGTAAAACAAATATTTCTTAAAGAATTTTATCGTTATTTGCTCTTTCCATCATTTTAAAACAAAATGTCATTCTTCGCTCTTCATCTCCTTCCTGCAACTTTCGATGTTTTTCGAATTTATACGAATAATAATGGTGTTCAAAGTGCGCAATTTATGATGATTATTTACCTCTTGCCCAAGAACCCTCGTACTAACCATTTTTTTTCCTCCACACTCTAGAATATTAAGATCTCTGTTTTCTCTTTCTTCGGCTCTATTTTCGATATCTCAAGTTGAACATTTACAATTTTTTATTACGGTACCTTTGGACTTGAACTTTCTGGGCAATATGTTTAATAGGAAATGGAGGAATGGGCTTGATGTGGAAATAAACGAAAATATTTCATCTGCTCTAAAACTGTTTCCCGCATAATACCACTTAATTATGGAATTTCTTTTTTTCGATTGAATAATTTATATTTTTTTTTAAATACCGACTGTCACTGATTTATTGACACTTTTTTTCATGTCAGGAACAATATTCATTTCACTGTCTGTTTGGTTTTACCTGAACCGAAAATTTGTTAATTTTGCAATTACATTTAATTGGAATAATTCAAGATTGCAAAAATGTTTTGAAACTTGGCACGAGGGTTTGTCAGAATGGTCTCTTCAAAAAGTTATTTTACATTTTTTTCTGTAAAATGTACAGGGAAAATAATTGACCCCCTTTTTACATGGGATTTTCTATATTCCGCTTGGTACCACCACCCTTTTATTCGATTTTTTTCTAATATATCAAGAATTTGTTTATTAAACGTTGACGGACACTATAAACAGGGTTTTGTCCCGAAAAAAGCACTTAACTTTTTTGAAAATTTAATTCGGGAGTGTCAAATAATTATTGAAAAACGTGTTTAATACTGTTTAATTTTTTTTTAGTAAAAAAAACCCGGACGGGTATAACGTCATGTCCTATTAAACAGCACTTTTTGGTTTACATGGGCATTGACCCTCTATGGCCGTCCTGTTCAAAATATTCTAAAACTTTATTCAAACTAAAAATATTACATTACACAGTTTTTATAGAAGAGAACTAAAAAAACATGCAAATTTGCACTATTTGGCCAAATTTCAAAACACGCTCCTGGACAGAGGG